>VYXD01011420.1:0-10689 GCA_013397195.1 Hylia prasina | reverse complement strand
TTTTTTTTTTTTTTTCTCTCAGCTGTCCAGTTTCATATTCACCAAAGACAGACCTTGAAAGGAGGGAACTGTCACATTACTTGCTGCCGTATGAATCCACATCTCCTAATGTAGTTGAATAAGTGATGGTGCCAGGTAGGAGAGTGGAGGCTCCTACAGAGGTGGCTTTTGTGGGAAGTTACAAGAAGTTTCTTCCATGTCCACCAGAAGATGGACCCATTGCTGCTGTAATTTGTGAATAACTGCAGCCTCTCGGAAGGGCTCACATTGGAGAAGTTCACAGAGAAACTCCACACAGGAGCAGGGGAAGAGTGTGAGGAGTCCTTGCCCCGAGGAAGAAGAAGTGGCAGAGAAACCGCCAATGAACTGACTGCAACCCCTTTTGCTGATTAGTGTGAGGAGGTTGAGAAAATCAGGGGTGCAGTTGAGAATAGAAAAAAGGAGAGGTTTGGGGGAGGTGAATAATTTCTTTTTATTTCTAGTTACCCTATTCTGATTTGACTGGCACTAAATTAAACTAATTTAATAATAAGTCATAAACCAGAGGTCGTAGTAAATTGGGGCACTCATGGAAGAGTGTTGGTCAGTCTGCTCAGAAATGTCAGTTAAGGGATTTAAGAAACTCTGTTGGCCATGACAGTTTGGCAGTGCCTGGGTTCTGTGGCTGTGAATTTGCTGTGTGCCGCTAGGAAAACTACATAAACAAAGTGCCTGCAGCAAATCACTGATGTCTTCCCTATCTCTGCTTATGGAACTTGGGTTCTGGAATGCATGAATAATTAAACTATTTTAGCATTCGTGCTAGGAACATAGAAGTCTCTTATGTTGTTGAGAACTTTTAAAATATCAGATGGCTCAAATGCATAGTCATGTTCAATGGTATTAACATAAATTTGTGTATGCCCATCTCTGATATATAAAATTGTGCTAATAATGATCTCAAGTAATTTTTGTCTCAGATGGGAATTGTGATGATAAATGAGGTATTACGAAAACCACAGAAAAACCCCTGACAAAATTAATATAATTTGGATAATGTGCAGCTAATAATGCATTGATCTGTGCAACAAGTGATATAATAACTCCCACACTAACTAAAAACCCCAAAACCACAGCAATGAATAGCTCCACAGTCTGTGAATACCATCCATCTCAGGAAGTGAATTAATTGGGGGCAATATGTTGGTGACAGCATTAAATCCAAGGTGTGAAACACCATAAAACATAAAGCACTTAAACATTGACTGTAATTCTGGCATTTTCTGGCTCTCGAATTTTCAGAGTTAATTATGAATTTTAATATTGTTTCCATATGCTTATAAAAAGGAGATAGTTATGTTCTAATTATATTCAATTACATGTTTAGAAATGGGATGAAGTTATTTGTAGTAACTCAACACATATTCCAGTTCTCAGAAGATATAATACAATATGTTCTTAATTCAGTGGATCCCATCTAATGTTCTGGCAAGACTTTACAAATAGATTTATAGTTAAGAAAACGAGATGAGGTATCAAGATACTCTGAGTCATTCCTAAAGCTTTACGACTCAGTGTTCTTTACTTCAAAACAATGAAACCTCCTTTCACAGGATACAACAATGCATATCTTTTGGATTTTTTGTTTTAAACCATAGCTCACTTAGCAAGCACACATCTATAGGGACGTTATTAGGTAGAATTTGACATAACAAGACAACAAGCACTCGTGTCTGAAAATCTTTACTTTGTGTAAAAATATATTAATATATGAGGTAATACATCTGAGGAACATAATTGCATTCACTTATTACTTGCTTTTCATTCTAAGATTTTTTCTAGTTTTTTCTAAATTCTTAATCAGAGAGTTGGAGTTCTTTAATTAGTTTGTTCTCCTTATATTATATTCATATCATATTGTTCTATTCTATTCTATTCCATTTTAATTTAATTTAATATTATTTAATTTGTTTTTTTTTACAGTGCTATATTCTGAGGAAGACAAAATTTAGAAAATAATCTTTGCAGAATAACATGCTATTTTATCTATTGTCCTGCTTCTGTGTAAAGAACTGATTAGTCTTTAAATTTGATTTAAATGCAAGTTCTATTGCCCTTTTATAATTTAAAGACTGATTTTATTTATGTGAAGAGATATTTCAGAAGTATACATTTAGGGTGTCACTCTGCTTCTTGAATGTGTCTCATCATCCAAGAGGGAAAAAGGGACAAAATGAGGATCCACTAATTCACAAGTCCCTCAAAATCTGCTGAATGAGGATGACAAAGAGATAAAGTCTGTGTGGCCAGTCATGGTCCTCTGCTGGAGCTGGAGATGCACTCAAACACAGAAAATAAATTTGAATAGGAATTTAACCGTGTCCAAGAAAGCTTGATGCAGGTCCAAGTTTGCCTGTCAACTCCTATCCCAGGCAATATTATCTATGCCAGTAGATTGGCATGTAGCATGTCATGACTATTATAACCTTTGTGGTAGTGTGAGCATTTTGGTGGTGTGGTTTTTTCCTAAGCATTTTTGAGACACAGGCATAGCCTACAGAAATGTCTCCATGTCAGCCCTGTCAAATACAAGTAAAATTTCTCAGTTTCCTGATATTGTTAAATGTACTTTTTTTTTTTCTTGCAACAGCTAATAATTCTTTTAATGTGGAATTATTTTGAATTGGCTACATACATTTTGGATAATATAACTGTTATTTGGTTTGCATTTCCTGGTCTACATTAGATGCTAATTTTTGTTCCCATAAAGTAATTAATTTCTTCTTTAGATGGAAGGGCATTTTTCAATAATTATGAAGAATGTTATTGATATTTTGTATACAAATTAAATATTTGTATACAATTTTGGCTTAAAGTTGTTATCCTGTTGGCATTTTTAAAGAAATGCATAAAAATTGATGAATTATATTTTTTTACATTTCTAACTTATAGCAGTTCAGTTGCAAACACAGAATTTCAGTGTCTCTTTTTTCCTACCCTTGAATCTACTTGGAGATTAATCTCATACCTAAGTAATGCTAAGTTATCAATCAGTCATGCTGCTAAATGTCAAAAGCAAAGGAACACACTGTGCAGTGACTGAACTCTTGTTCTGAAGAAAAAAAAAATCTATTTTTATAAAAGAATGAACAAATGTTTTAAATTTTTTATATTTACTTGAAAAATGGTATGCAGCTAAATTCCATGTTGTTGAAAAAGCTTATTATAAAAAAATGAACTGATTTCAGTTGTGCTCATAGTCTGACAAAGAGGAAAACAGTCCACTACTTAATCAGAGAAGGCCATTAAAATAGGACACTACTAAGAGTGATGACTCAAAGAGGCTGTCTGAGATAACAGGTGAAGAGGCAGAAGTTTGTAAGGCCAGAGGATAAAACATTTCAAGGTTTCTTTAGCCGCAGCACAATCAAAGATACTGGAAACATTTATGCCTGCCTCCCCTCTCTTCATGCTGACATGTGCCTGATTAATGCAACAAATAGAGTGTTCAATGTTTAAAATAAATATTCTCAGGCACTTGCACTTCCTGTTGTCCAGGAGCTAGTGGAAACATTAACAGAATTACACATAGAACTAGGAAGGAAGACTGAAAAACATAGTGTTTTGTTGGTACTATTGAGAAAATATTGCTGCTTATATATCTTTTTTCCCCACTATCTACTGTGTTTAGTTACTGCTAAAACTTCTCTGAAAGAGAGCTCAAAATAACAGGAAATATTTTCAAGTGCGGAAAGTTTAGGTAATTTTATGATCACTCTGGACTATATACTTCAGAAAGTACATCTTCGCTGATATTTGTCAATTCCAAACTTTTTGAGTGTGTTGAGGACGTTAGGCACTGTCATTTTTGTGTCATTTGGAGTCATCAAATTAATTGCTCTAAGTGATGTTAGAAGCACAAACCTCACCCTCCTCTCTACCCACTTTATCCCTGACACTCTCCAAGTTCACAAGCACACACCGCCAGACAGATCCAGACAATACCACTGTGGACTCTGTCTGCCTGGCACATCTGCCCAGATGGTGGCTCCTTACCTGCTTCACAGTCCCTGACTCACCACCTGCTCCAGCTCCATGCTTGCTGGCAAATTTCTCTCTCACAAACTCCACATTTTCAAGTCCTCTGCAGCGCATGGACCTCCTGCTGACCTACTGCCCTGGGTCCCTTACCTGCCATGGAGTCCAGCTTAAAGTTTGGGAGGAAGGTCTCCAGACACAAGCCCACAGAGGAGTGCACACTTAACTCGTTTGGGTAAGAGACAAACCCTTGTCAGCCCCCAGCAGCTGGCAGCAGGTCAGCACACAGGCTGTGCCTCATGGTCCTCCTCCAGCAGCCCACTCAGTAGCTTTCACTCACCTCACTCACAGAAGTCCTCCCTGTAGCAGGCTTTGGGAGCACACACCCCATTCCAGCCCCTGCAGCTGGAAGTCAATGACACCAGCTCATTTCAGTTGCTGTTGCTAAGACCCCACTTGCTGCAGCAGCTGACACCACAGGCCAGGAGTGCCTATATGCCCAGTATGCCCAGGGAAAAGAATTAATGAGATTGTGGGACAGACTAGTGATCAGGCACAAGTGAAACTGGACTCTTTACTACCCTTTTCTGTCTACTCCCCCTCCCAGAGTCCCTTCACTTGCACATTGATTCATCATTCAGCATAGTCCCCTTGCTCTCCCCACCTGCACTATCCTCTTCTTTGCTTCTTAAGCCAGCTGAAAAGACTCCAATTGACTGCAGTTTCCTGGTAGCCCATCAGTTAGTGTAAATGAACAGGTACATTTCTGCTTATTGTCTTCCTTAGGCTAATTGTTCAGGTTTTATATTTCTATTTATCTCCCTAATCATCCCAATTTTGCAAGGTCATTAGTCAGACAATCATACTGAAGGAAAACAAAACCTTCTCACCTCCACACCAATTAGTGTGATTGACTGGGTTTGTTCTTATAACTTCCCTTATCAATTGTCACTCAGGTTTGCCTAAGTTCTTGTATATGGCTCCTTTGACCAGATTCTCTTAAAAGACCAGATGTCATCCTTCCACATACCCCTGCAGATTGTTTCTGTAATTAATAAAATGATTTTACATATAAATTTTCATTTACTGCAAGCTTTTAAAGCAATGGCTTAGTGATGGATAAACCACTCTTCCTTCGGACATTTAGATTTGGTTTGCATCCAGTCAGAACAGACATAAACCTGAAGTACTTTATTCTTTGCAACAATTTTGGGTATATATGTGCGTGTAATTAATTTGAAGTGTTGCCAGTGATATATTGATTATGGGAATACAGGTCACTGGCTTATATTTTCCTTTTTGCCAAGGGGAAAAGTCTAAAATTATGTTTGTAGAATTACTCCGTATTTATGAAATATTTCTGAAATCAGGCTGTGCCCATTGTTTTAGACCATACTCACTGAAAACTGTAACATTTACAAATTTGTACTTTGCTTGCAAAACAAAGAAACTATACTTTCATGCCTTAAACAGTAGTTGCATTGTGGGCTACAAGACTAATGGGTGCAAAAGTGTTGTGGAAGACTATTCAGTATCTGTATTGTGGGCTTCAAATCTGCAAAATAACAGCGAGTGAAAAGATAAGAAGATCTCTTAGCCTGGTGATGCTAGATTTAATTCCAGCTTTTGAAGAACTGCCACGGTGAAAATGTTGACTGACAATTTAATCACTGATATCTAAAGAATCTACTATTAATTTTTTGTATGCAGTTCAAGAAAGTATTTGCAATGAGAAAAGTCTTTATCTTGCTGAGGTAACAAGAGAGACTTGGGTAAGATTAAATCACAAATTGTGTTAAAGGAAACAAAAAAATACACCCCCCAAGAAAGAACATCCCCCAAAAAACAACCAACCAATAAAAACAAAAAAAACCTCAAAGAAACTGACAACAAGAAAGAAAAAACCAGAAATTAAAAAAAATAGACTGTAGAAGGTAAGAGAGATAATGATATACTCCCTGTTCTTCAGATGTCACAGATAAAATTATCATTTCTTTTATTTAGGTTTTTATCTCCTCTCAATTGAATTTAGCCTGCCTTTTTGTCCTGTTCAAAGGGTAGACAAAGTAGATAGAAAGAACAGACACCTCCCAGCTTGCTGTGAAATCTTCCTTTTTTGTACACAGTGCACATCTTTGTCTGTTCTCATGTCCTGTGTGAGCCTGGGGTGCATTTTTCTGTCTGTCTCTTCTCTTGTAGATGCCTTTACCTGACATATGCAAAAGCATGACATGATGACTGCTGCATAAAACATGAACAGGAATCATCTGCATATATCCAAACAGCTCTAATTAATGACAGAGTATGTTCTGTGTCCTCTTTTCTTTCATTGACTCTATTTATGATGCTGAAATACGGAAGCAGAATTCTTTTCCAGAGCAAGATACCAAGAGTATTTGGATAGTAATCTAATTTTCTGTGTCTAAGTAAAACCTAAGACTAAATTCATTGGCCCAAATTACTCCACAGCCAGATATTTCAGACCTTGAATTACAGCTTGGAATAGGTAATTTGCTTATTGGAGTCCTGGATATATGTTACAGCTGGAGTTTCATGATCATCTACTTGACAAAAAAGGAAGTCAGTTTGTTGCTCAGTGGGCAAAAAATGTCTTTGTAGCTCAGAATTCTTTGGTTTCCTGAAAGTCTTAATCTCATGCTACACTTTGTTCTGTTTCCATTTGACTAATTAAGATAATGAAAGAGGCAAGAAAATAGAATTTGTGGGATAAATATGATTAAGTAACACATTGGTAAAACCTTTTGGTGTTATATCCAAACCCAGTTTTTCTCAGTGGATTCCTGTTTGTCTAAAGGAAATGAAACCTAGAGAGATAAGTTTTTTTTCAGTACTCTTCAGTGAATCACCTAATTTTATCAGGCTTTCATACTGCCACTCATAACATCACCTGAAAAGATGCCTTTTCTTTTCAGAAAGCTTGGAAAGACAGGTGGCTTCAACACAATCTGCCTAAGTTAATAAAAACAAAGGAAGAAAAGAAGGTGGTATCTGCTTTACCTAGTAAAGAAACAACATATTGTGCTATTATTTTAGAAACAAGATTCTGTTGAAAGAGCTTTCTCTATTATTTTCTGCCTGTGTACAACAGCTAATAAGTTCTGTCTTATGTTTCATTGCTCTGATGTAAGAGGAAAAAAGCCTATGTGTAATAATTAGATCTGAAAAGTTGTTTACTTTGACTTTAAAAAGGCTTTGGACATGGTGTCCTACAGTGGTCTGTGTTGGGAAGTAACAGTCTGGAAGGGAGTAAAACAGAATGAATGAAAGTGTTGTTGGACAGTCAGGTTAGTAGACTGAAGTTAGTGGCTCTTGCTTTGCCTGGAGGTCAATAAAAAATTGGAGGACCTCTAGAGTGTCTCCTTGGAGTTGGCCTGTTTCTTTTCTCTGTCAGAGACCTGCAGGATGAAGCAGAAGGTAGCCTGGTACATTTTCCAAGTCTAAGGATGACAACAAACGAGGGGCAGCAGCTGACATGCCTGGAGGCAGGGCTGCTGTACAGAATGTCCAGGCTGGAGAAATGGGCCAACAGAGACATTATAAAGTTGAGCAAGCACAACACAGGCCCTCACAGTCACTTTTTTTGTATGTATATATAGACAAGAAAAGGTGATCAGGAGCACAGAGCCAAGTTCCTTCTCGTGGTCAGGAGCTTAGAGTTGGAGACACCTCCCAAATTTCACCTGATCAGCCTAGATTATCTTATGATTTTATGAGCTTCATAAATACCTAGTGACCCTAGGTATTTGGATCCTAGGAAATCAGTATTTTTAGGCAAATTTGTGTGCATGACCTCTTGAGCTTAATACATGAATTATCAAACATCCATTGTAAACAATACTTTAGAAGATTATTTCTGTGGGGTTTTTTATACACTGATAAATTTCACCTATATTATCACCTTCCCTTCTCTGTCATGTATATCACAACAAATCTTGATACGTGTGGGAATTTATATCTATACTTTTTCACTGTTAAATTTTCTTTATACTTCTTATTTTTCCTCTGATGCCCGCTGACATAAATCAAAGTAAAAGGATTTTTTTTTTATAATTTTAAATAGGAGCCTGTCAATAGGGGTATTTTAATTAAGTAGGGGTATTTAATGACCAGGTAGTTTTGTCCTTTATCTTAAGAAAGGCCAACTCTTCTCTTTAATGATGACAAAACCATAATTGATTTCTGACAAGAGAAAAAAAATTATGCATGACTTTCACTTTCAAAGAGTTTTCCTTTGAACTAGAAACTTCTTTAATATAGATGAGAGCTGTTCTACTGAAGCTTTAAGATAATAACTTTAATTAGGGCTCATTTGAATTTTTAGTGCCTACAGTTTGAATAAGAATGTAAATGAAAGGAATATTTTTCATATTTTTTAAGAGTACAAGTACATGTATGACAAAAATATATATTTTCTTTATTTAAGGACAATTTTTATTTCTTTTAGATTTAGATTTAGATTTAAATTAGTTTGAAAGCATTTAAATGTGTTGTTTTAAGATTTTCAAAGGTATATTTCTCATACTAGCCCTATAAAGCAACACATCTTCAAAAAATTTAAACCAGGAAAAGAGTTATGCCATACTCAGTATTGGTGACATGGCCCTTAAAACTGATCCTAGAATATAGAAAATGTGAAGTTCTGTTTGAGATTCAAATAAGTGGGTTCTTCAGTTCACTGTAAAAGAATTCTGTAAGCCTGTGGGCATCTTGTCTACTATCTGTCCTTGAAAAACATAATGATGGTGATTAATGGTGTCCAACAGCTTGTATATGGCAGGAAAAAGATCAAGTAATTTAAAATTAAATTTATTAAGTTTATCAGATACTGAATTCATCATCACACCATGTTGCCAAAGTCTTTTCATAGTATCCAGAGAGTAAAAAACCTGAAAACACAACACAGTTTCCAGAATGTAATATTGGGAGACTTGAAACTTGTTCTGCTTCTTCATGATTGGCATATGCCAATATATTAGTGAATTACTACTTTAAAGCCTTGTTTGCCCTTTTGTTCTGACTCTTTCTCCTTCTCCTTTTCTTCCTCATGCCCATCCCTCTCTTTTACTCTCCTCTCCTCTCCCTTTCAAATATGAGTTCACACGTAGTCCTTTGTCAGCTCTTGCAACTGTCTAGTCATCTAAGGAGATCAGCTGGGTGCTGGTCTGATGGAAATGAATATTCCTTTCTGGTACTGTCAGAGCTTCAGGTGGAGGATTCCCATATAGTTTTAACATGGCTTACTCCATCCATGGACACTTTTCCTGGGATAATTAAGTAGGGCACATGTAATCTTAGAAACAGGGAGTTTCACCATATCATTATCAACATGACACAAGAAAGGCAGGGCTGATTAAAGAAGAAAAAAGAGCAATGGAAGAACTATCAAGGTTTTGGTGGTTTTTTGTTTGCTTGCTTTGTTGTGGGTTTTTGTTTGTTTAGTTGGTTGGTTTTGGTTTGATTTTTTCCCCTCCAAGACAGATGTTTCTGTCTGTCCGAAAAACAAATGAAATTCACATACACACAAAGGGAAGTGATATCAGATATGCTAACACAGACTATAACATGTTTTTTACTCGCGGAAAGCATCAGATGTAGATCTTAATAGGGATCTCATTAAAACAGCATAATTTACTTACACAGTCTCATGGTGCAAAAATTTGGCTTTATTTTGGAGGATATTGTCAGTTTACATCAAAGTGTGTTTATTAGAGGACTATACTTCAGGACTGAGGATATTAATTAATGCTGCTGCAAGTAAAGTAACCGTTGTTGACTGCATAGATGCAATTTTGCATCATCTTTGTAAACAACTCCTGTTCCTGTTGAAAAACTCTCTTATCTCAAAATAGGATATTAAAAAACCAAAGAAACAAACAAGCAAAAAATCTGATTCACTAACTCTGCCAGAAACCAATTTAATTAAATTTTAATCCTCTTTATTTTTAATCTAATTCTGTTATGATCGCCCACTTCATTTCTGATGATATTAAGTAGGTGTATTTCTGGGGTTTTTTTGGCCATTTCTCTGTACATCTTCTATTTTTTTTTTCTAAATATGAAAGATTTTTTATGGTGACTGTTGCATTGCTGGAAAGGTGTCCCAACTGCTTTAATTAGTGTCCAGTATAATGCAATAAAATTTAGCTTTCAGTTAGCCATCAGGGTCAAACATTGTCCTCTTGAGTGTGAAGAATAAAAATTCAATACTTTAATCTCTTTGTTAAAAGATTCTCTTGGGTTACAGAAGCAGATTAAAAATTATGCTATCAATGGTGGTGAATTTGCCAAATGTGCCTTTGCAACTAACTCTAAAGGGCTGGGAATATTTTCAACATGTTAGGGAATAAAATGAGAGGTGGAGATAGCATACTAGAAAACTGCATGATCTGGCATTATTGCAAATGGAAATAATCCTAATTTTCTTCCAGAAAGATCCCTTTGTATATTAAATTTGCTTTCAATGTATTTTTTTAAAATGCTGTTGCAAGATTTGTTTGTTCTGCTCACATCTGGTCCTTAAAATACATTCATTAGGTAAATATTTGATGGTAATTAAAGAAGAAATGTCATATTCACTGTCTAATATCAAAACACATGACTGTTGTATTAGAATGTTCTTCCTCTGGAGCTAGTACTATGCAGGCATGATCC
>VYXD01011417.1:175810-204986 GCA_013397195.1 Hylia prasina | reverse complement strand
CAATGGGATCATCTCTATCCAACAGAACCAATGGGATCATCTCTGCTCCAACAGAACCAACGGGATCATCTCTGCTCCAACAGAACCACATCTGTTTCTCCAGGACTGCTCCCAAACACCCTGACTGACCAACAGGGTGTCAGGTCGTGTCCCTGACTCTCTCAAGGCTTTCTGGGCTTTTTGTTTGTGTGTTGTTTACTTGTCTTTTTTGTAGTATTACATTTGTATTTTTAACATTCCTAGTAAAAGTACTGTTATTCCTATTCCCAAATCTTTGCCTGAAAGCCCTTAATTGCAAAATTATAATAATTTGGAGGGAGGGGGGTTTACATTCTCTATTCCAAGGAAACTCCAGCTTTCCCGAGTGGATACCTGTCTTCTAAAACAAGACACTGACCTACAGTATTCAAGTGGCATTTGATTTCTTTCTCTGAAATATTAGCAATTTAAACCAGCAGACTGCAGAATGTTAACAGCTGTGTTGGCATTGCTACTGCGGCGGTGCAGGCTGAGAACACTAGATGGTCCCTGTGATCCAGTTTTATACTTCAGAGCCTCCATAGTTTCCCCAGCAAGCACAATCATGCCAAATCCTTGCAGCCAAGGGGAAAAAAAAACAATGTTGGCCGTCGGAAGTTACCACCCAGAACCACATCAGGAACTGCAAAAGTAACCGTGATGGTTTTCTCAGCCTTTATAAGTAGGGAGCGACGTGGCACTCTCAAGTCTCCCAAAGAGAGCAGCCCAGTCCTTCAGAAAGTTCCTCAGAAACAACTGGCCAGAGGTTTTTCCCTGAATTTGGATACACCCTATAATACAGAGTGGCAGTTAGACTGAAAAAGACTGGATGAAAAAAGAGGATATAAAAATACAATAGAGAGGTTTCGAAAGTAATGGTATGTGGGGCTTTTTCCCCACTCTCAGTTGAGTAAGTTTGAGGTTGTGCAGCACAAGGCAAGGATTTAATTAAAAAAGCAGCCGTTGCCCATCTCAGTTTCAGAATTAAAGCCATGGAATGAATAAAAAATCACTTGAGCCTAATTTTCTGTACAAATGATCTTTCAGCCACGTTTTCAAATCAGATTTATTTGCAGAGATCCCACTCGAGGTTTAAATCACTTTTTTTCTGATATCACCTCATTTTTGCCATATGAAAAACCGTAAAATATTCTTGCTTTTCAAAGCTATAGTCCTTGTAATAATCAGATAAAATTTCCATTCAAAGTAATTCTTGATCTCAATTGCACTCTATGTTCAGACACTTTAAATGTCTTTCAATAGTTAATGAGGTATAGGTATCCTAAGTCAACGCTTACTGAAATTTTCCAGATATACCCAAGTGAGTTCTGTTAAATGGGTCATCATCAAATTTAACAGACAAAGTCAGGCAGGAGGAGCCTGGAAAGAAGAGGAAAAGCCTGCTGCCTTGCTACTGTGAAAGCAAAGGAGCCAGACTGATGTTACTGGTGAAAAAAAAGATTGTCTGTGAAAGCAAGTGTCCCCCATTAGCTTACTTGGGAGTGAGGGGAGTCAGAAAACGTAAGGAATTAAATCTATTTCCACGTGGTGTGAGTACCAAAACTCAGGGAGGATGGTGAACAATGTTGTCAGTTCCTGTAACTTGTCCCTCTCCTGTTTTCTTACCTCTCTGTCAGCCACATTCCCCCTGCTTGAAACCAACCCTGCACACCACGGACACGCTGCTGCTCCTCTGCCTGGAAGGGAGGAGGGCTGGGCACCAGCTCCAAAAGGGCTGTCTCCAAAATTTTGGATTTCCTCTGGTGCAGCCTCTGTGGCCAGCGTGGATGAATTAGACGTGAGCAGACAGGGAAAAGTCTCTCCTGGAAAGAGCGAGTGCAGCCTCCTGCCACAACACCCACAACCTCAGTGACAGTCACCACAGCAATCCCAGGGGGAGACCTGCGCCCCACCCGAAGGTGAGGGGTACCTGGAACTGTGTAAGCACCAGGAATGACTGAGATTTCCTCACAAACAAACAGCAGGAACATCCCTTTGAGCTTCAGAGAGGAGAAACTGCCTTGGTCAGTGTTGGAACTTTGGAGGCTGAAAGCTTTGAGCTTTCTGAACTTGAGGGTGCCAACCCCCAGGCAAACACCTTATTTGACCTGAGACCTTGGAAAAGACTTCAGATATTGAGTGATAGCACAGAAACAGTGTGTGTGTAGTGTAGATAGTATTGTGTGATCTCACAGGGTGAAAAACTTAGATTTGGGGTTTTAGTATATGGTAGTGTATGGGAGCCAAAATGGAGGATTCTGGGTGTGGGTTAATTGTCTTTTTGCACCTTCTTCCTCCTTCTTCTTCACAGATCTGGGTGGCTTTCTCTAACTGGGTGGAAGATGTGCGCATTGTGGGTTTTGGGTGCTCATAATTGGACTAGAAACATAAATAATACAGATGTCAACTGTTTAATGGATCATTAGGACTTAAATAGCCTGGAAAGGACACCATTTTACCTCACTTTTTAGACTTGTTAGGGAGAACTCGCATCTCCTGCATTTGTGATAGATAAGGATAATAAACTGCAAAGTAAAACTTCAAAAACGTTTCCTGAGCCTTATTTGCCTTGACCTTGGATCAAGATAAAGCTAGCAACTCCAACAGGTCAGCATTATGACTCTGAGTCTGGAGAACTGGCAAACATAGGCTGTATCCTGCCACCCCTTTTGTGACCCACCTTCACAAACAGCTCAGTCAGAAAATATAACCTGCATCTGGGAGATCTTCAGCTAACAATTTTGGTCGTATTAGATGCAGCATTTTTTTTTATGTTACAACCCTTAAATTGTGACCTGTTTCTTCCTTAGCCCATGTCACTCTTCCTCTGATGATTTCCTCTCACAATACCTGAAAGACTCTTCTGCACAAGACCTCTCCCTACACGCTGCTCCTGCCTCCTGCCAGCTCACTGTTCTCCTTTTTGCTAAGGAGCTGTCTGTGACACCTTCCTTCCCCGAATCTTACCCTGCCAAGGGTCATCCTTGACCCTCCAGGTCTGTTGATTTTTGTTGGGTTCTCCCACCTGCCTTGGCCTGGTGCTGACTGCCCTGGCATTGAACATCTCTGGTTTCTCACCTCCATGCAGTGAGCACATCCAGCTGGGAGACACTGCACTCTGCACATCCTCCTTGAGGATGATTGGGTTGGTCTGTAGGTTTGTCTGCATTTCTTCTTGGATAGGAGCACGGGAAGGGCAGGGAGAAGACACATAAGCTGCATATCTCAGGTCCAGGACAAGGATTTCAGGTGGGGCATAGGATAATTAACCACAGTGGAGGTACAGGACATGTGAGAAAGTACACAAGAGCTGAGCCACCATTAATATTTATTAACATTGTCAGGTCTTCACATATTCAAGTCTCTATCCTCTAAATCTACATTTGGTTCTTAAATACATCACCACTTGCATCCGTTTAGGACACAAACACTACCATGCAAATACAATTTCCCACACATGGTACCTAAGAAAACATAGATGCTTTTATGTGTAGCTATAGATATTCTTTCCCTGACGGGGAAATTGCTAGAGTATCATTAATAACCAAAAACCCCCCACATTTCTAGGTTAAATTTTAGAGGCTTTGTTCACACACAGTAGAGGATGTGTAGTCTCAAACATCTTTCCAGAGGTGTTCAGCTCCTTGTCTCTCATGTGCACACAAACACACACCACACACTCACAGACACACACCTGCAGACAACACACTTCATACAAAGTTTAGACAGACACATTTTGGGGGTAAAAGCTTCCCATTTCATCAGACATGACCTCAAATCTGTCTGTATGTAGCTATTAAGTTCTGACATTGTCGTTGCAATCCAGGATCTATAAATGGAGGGAGCAGCAAAGACTAGCTCAGTCATCCAAGGAGATCTCTGTTGTTCCTACCAGATGACCTGTCTCAAGATTACAAGGTATTAAAACAAGTGGTATTGAGAAATAAATCCAAAAATTAGTCTAAGAATCAGCTGACGGGTCCATGTTGAAAATCAGAAAAAGTTTCAAAATGCGTAAAAATAAATGCAAATAAAATACTTCTTTCTGATTTGTGGCAAAGACTCAACTCAAATCTTGTTTAAATAATAATATTTATATTTTCCAGCAATCTGCTAGAAATTTCAAAATGCTTCATGAATATGTCCCTGGATTTATAGATTAAGAAAATTTAGGCACAGAAAATGTTGGTGTCCTTTTCTTGAATCTAGATGACAACCTGTTTTTCCATTCTGACTTGCCCCAAGGCTCGCAACAATAAAAAAGTACAGGCCTTCAGATTGCAAGCTGTATTTGCAGAGTGTAACTCAGGCATCTGCAGACTCTGGATCACTTCACCAGTGTTACCCCTCCAATTTTCTCATTTGTGCTCTTCAACCCTTGCAGGTAAAACTCAAATGGAAGTGAGCAGGATCTTCTTCTAAGGAAGAAGAGCTGTGGTCCTGAAAAACAAATACATTTACATTTGACAAAATAAATCATTGACATGATTTCTTTGACTTCCCAAAGTTCAGAAGAATTGTTATAAAAATAAATGTCAAAATCTGAAGCGGGGCTATAAACTAGAAAAGCAATAATTTGGGGATGCAGGTGGACTCTCAGAGTGCTGGTGAAGCACAAAGAAAAAAATATTAGGGATAATTTGGGGTTAATGAAAGCCATTACAGGAAAGGAGATGGAAAAAGTCTGAATCTCCTAACAGCACCCTCCATTCTGGCACAGTTAGGGGAGCTGATTTGCTGGTGTCCACTCAGATCTGAGCTGATGCTCCCCTTACCACTGGTTAAGCTCATTAACTGGATGCTGTGTGAGGCCTTAGCACTGTTTTACTGTCAGAGAGAAAGATGAAGACTCCTACAGAGACACTCTGGCTGACTTCCCAGGAGCAACTCTGTAATGTAACTGGTCTTCCCCAATACTGGCCTCTGCATTTTTTCCAGCATTTTCTCTTCCCTTCCCTTCCACCGCCCACTCTTCTCAGTTTGGGCTCTGTTATCTCCATTATGTGCTCTCTCTCTCTCTCTCCCTTGCTTCCCTCAAGCACTTATTTAATTATTGCCTTTATTTATCAGCTGCCCAGGGAATTTCATCCAGTCCTCCCTCCCCTCTCCTCGCAGGAAACTAAGGAGGGCAGGAACTTTGCAAGGACTGGACACATTTGGTGTGGGTGTCCCCCTTCCCCAGTGGAAAAGGCATCAGTTGTTTCAAAGGGGAATTCTCCCTGAGGTAGCTTACCCCAGCTGCAAAGAGAAGTTTGTCACAGACCTGGGATAAGCATGGATCAACAGCTGCAGGGGGGAATGTGGAGCAAGAAGTTCACATAATTCCACCAACCATATTGGTTAGGAATAGTTTAAGAAAATGAGATGGCCCTAAATCCCGAGGTACCTCCAGTTTAAGGAACAAATACTTATGATATTAGAACAAAACTGGTCCCTGATGAAGATGCCTTGCTGGTTTTGCTTTTCCATAAAAAACAAAGCAGCCACAGCAACAGGGCTGAGTGCTTCTTATTTCCATTGCTGCAGGGATATCCAACAGAGACAGAGAATTTAATGTTTTAAAGCATCTTTCCTTCCCTCTACCTGCTTTTGCCTCTTCTCAGAATTTCTGAGAAATTCCCGCTGTTATTTTGTAATCACCTTTTTTTTTTTTTTTCAGATTCTGGTGATATTCACAGAGTTGTCCCAAAAGTCCCCCACATCTGATAGCATATTATCAATTCTCTCTGTGCTACTTGCCAAACCCTTACATTGTTCTTCCTTCTTGGCACTTCCTTAAATATTTCACCAAACATCCTGAAGACAATAACCCCCACTGTGACAAATGCTCGGCAGGCTGGAGGGCTCTGTTGTTCTTCCACCCCATCACAGATTCATGCCCCAGCGCCCCACAGTCATCCACAGTCCATCCCCACTCCCACTCTGTTTTTCCAAGTACACTTTCCAAGCCCCCCTGAGACTCCTGTGCACACTACACGCATTTCTTACCTCAGCATGCAGCACATATGTATTTCTTTGGTCATGAGACTAAGACAAAAGAACAGACAGGAACAATTAAAAGTGCTTTTAGTGCACGGCAACATCTACATAAAAACTTCCACAGTGATTTTTATGTGTGCTTATAATTAAGGCCAGGCTGATTCCCAAGGCTGATTCCCAAACTCTGACCTTGGGTGAGGTGAACTATATCAAGCAGGGTTTCTCAGTGCTGGGATATGATCTGAGTTTTCCAAAAATATTGTCTGAGAGATTAAGGGCTAAAGCGAAAAAGGTGAAAAATGGTGTTAAGAAAATGTTCCTGCCATACAGCCAGACTGAAATTCACTGAGGCTGAAGATGTGGGAAATCACCGGAGCTTCAGCGTGATTTGCATTCATTTGGATTTTTATTCCTTAAATTCCCTTTCTTTCCCTGGTAAGAGAAAGAAAGGGAATTTCTTGCAGCTTGCAGAGCTGCGAGAATGACTCGATCTGAGGTAGCTTTTTGAAGAAAGGAGAAGAGCTCTGAGAGAGGACGTGTCTTTCTGTGTCCCTTGCCCTGGCTCTGCTCCACAGCGTCCACGCAGTCAGTGGGCTGCACACCAAAGGAAAGAAAGGGGAGGGATGGATGGACTGAGGGAGGAGCCCAGCTAGGCAGTCCCTTAGATGCATCATTTTTCCTTCACCCCATTCTAAGGACAGGAACATCAATTCAGGAAAAGCTTCATGAAGCAGGACTAACTCCTCTCAGCCATCCTCACTTCTCTTCAGCCACGGTTCTAGCAGTGGGGCAGACACCAGCACCAGCCACGGGCTCTGCTGAGCAATCCCAGCCCTGGGGAGCAGGAAGGGTATGGATAGCTGGGAAAACAGCTCCAAATCCTGTTTCCAGAGCTGTGGGGTTTTTATATATATTATTATTATTATTATTATTATTATTACTTTTTCCCTTTGTCCCTTGGAGGAATGGTGTTGGCCATACAGCTCCTTCTTCTGGATAAGCTTCTCATTCTCATCGTCTGGGATGATGACTGACTGCAAAGAGCCCCATGATTTTTATTTTAGCAAAAGGGAAAAAAAAGGACGACTGCACGTTGCTGTTGTGACAAGCTACTTCCATAGACACACAGCCAGCCCTCTCCTGTTGCATGAAACAAAAATGTTTGAAAAAAATGGAGCACACACAGTTGTAGTTAAAGGAAAAGCTGCAAAAGGAAAAATCTGGAGGAATTCCTTTCTCACCCTGCTCCCTCAGCCATGTACTCACTTGCAAGTGGCTACAGGCTTGCAGCAGGGAGGTGTTTTCATTGGGAAAGGTCCCAGCAGGCTGATTGGGTGGGCCATTGCCCTTTGAATAAATGCCAAACCCAGCAGTCTAGGAAGAAGGAAATTTTTTAAAAAAAATTTTCTGCTTCAGGCCTAAATCAACAAAACTGGAAAAGACATCCTGGAGATAGAATTGTCGGGGTTCAGGCGGGAAGGCAGGTGTAACCAAGAATTCTCTCCACTCCCCTGCTCATCTGAAAGCTCTTCTTTCCCTTTAAAGCCAAAAGTGTTTTGCAGAGGTCTGTTTCTTTTGCATTCAGCAGCATTTTTTTCCCCAGTAGAACTTGTGCAATGCGGAGTTTCCTGGAGCTCAGCAGCCGCGCATGCGGCACCTCTGCAACCCTCCTGCCACTGTAGCTCCCCTCAAAACATCCCTCAGACCTCTCTGCTCTTGCCTCTTGCTGGGGAATGTGAAAAGAAAATACGAGTGGATAAGTAAACTGGGGGAGTCTCGGAAGGAAAACACTGACCACACACTCAAAAATGTGGTAAATCGAAACAATCGGCAGGAAAATTGTCTGTAACTTAATGATCCAGTTTGATTCTAGATGGTCACATAGCACAGGAAATGTTCTGGACACTGAACTGACCTGCTTCTGGTGCAGTCATTATTTCTACCTGGAATAGTTTATTTAGGCTATGCTGCCTTCCTGCTTCTTGCCTTGTCAATTGATTTTGGTTGGACAGGAAACCTCTGCAAGTTCAAGTATCTGCTACTGAGGATGCAGTTCTTTTTCTAACATCTTTAAATACAGTCACCTATGGAAAAGAGGCTGTTCCATAATTAGCAGGGACTGGCACAGAGCAGACATGCACCCACATAATTATAAGGCAGGGACACACAGGTATTTGTAGGACCATGACCTCGGACATGCTCTCATAAAAATTGTGTTTCTCAGTTGTTTGTCCTTAGCACTTTAGATAAAGGTCATTCTAACTGACAGAACATAGTTGTTGGAATATGGGCCAAAGTAACAGGAATAACTTTCAATTAAACCCTGCAAGTGAAGTACAAGGATGGTGTGGAAGCCATACATCCTTATAACCAGGGTCAGAGGATTCAGTGCTTGATCCTTCCTTGTGCTGAAGGAGGAATCTGTTCTTACCCTATTTTCATGGCACTGGACTAAGAAGTAACCACTTCTTAGAAGAAGGCAGGCAGAGGAGAAAAGAAACAGAGCTATCATTGTCTTTTACACCTTTTCCAGATCCCCACTAATTTTATTTTCTTTCTATCAGAGAAACTGGAGGAGAATACGTTGCTCTTAAAGTCTGTTTGAATTAGATCCAACTGCTTTATTTCCATTTCTTTTGCTATCTATTTTTATTATTCACACAAAACCTCACATAAAGTTCACATACAACCTTCAATCTTTAAATTAGATTTAAATTATTTGTGTATTCTCCACATGGAGAAAGAGAAAATTGAAAGACTGATGTACTGAGCTTTAAAAAAAAAATGCTGAGCAATAAAATGAGCAATAATAAAATGAACAAGTCTGCCCTCATTATTATTTGTGACTAATTACCTGATTTTTTGAGACGAAACTGATGTTGCTGCAGAAGTTGTGCAGCAGAGGATTTGGTATAAATCCTTGGCGTGGACTTAGTGGGTTCACATGAGGTACACAACGTATTGGCTGCTGAGGAATTAAAAACTCCTTAGGGCTTGTGGCATGACACAGGGGCTGCATAAAAATCAACAGTTCCACCTGGCTGCATGAGTGAAGCACCGTGTGCAGGAAGGAGGGTTGAGTGGATGGAACCAGCCCCTTACCCACAGAGGGACCAAGGGGGGTTTGGACCAGAGGAACTCCCCACAGTCTAATTGCCACTGCAGTCAGATCCGAGCAGACTGGCCAGAGCCTATTTGCAATTCCCACTCTGTCATTTAGATGGGCTGCATTTGGCATGCAGAGGTTGAGCCCTGAACTCCTCTGGTCCATCCTAAGTAGCTGTTGCCACTGACAGCCACGTCTCCTACCTCAGACTGCATTTTTCATTTTCAGAAAATTCCCTGTCATCTTCGTCCCACAGATCATTGCCTTGCATCAGCAAAACACTTAGGAAATATTTTCCTTGTAGGTCTGTTTTCATTAGACAAAAAGTCACATCTCTAAATTAGATGCTAGCTTGATTTTGCAGTTGTTTTTGCTTTAAAGGCACTGTAGTAACTTCTGTTCTAGCCTAAACTAGGCTAGCATGGAAAACTGTTCTGGAGCTGCTTTGGAAAGAACTGATGTGCACAATGAATATATGTACAACAGGAGATGAATGATCCTCCCAGACTAAAACTAAAGTGCTTTTAAAGCTGTGAAATTTGAAGCTATTGCATAAACTTCCAAAGTGATCCTTTGCAAAAGGTTAAATTTTCAGTATAGCACACTCAGCTATCCTGGCAGCATTACACTTTCTATACCTCTGCCAATAGCTGAATTTAATCACTGTTGCATTTATGGAAATACTTACCAAACTAGAAGAGCTGCACATGAATTCCATCAGTTTCATATAAAGTGAAGCAAATCCAGAGATGCTGGCCTATGGAGAGAACGTGGAGAACTTTAAAACAGAGCTTTGCATAACTGCCTCTAAGTTTCATTTCTTCCTCTCTCTGGTTCAAACGAATTTTATCATGCACAAAAAAAAAAAAATGCAGGGAAATTGGAGAAAAGCAAAAAATTGGGGAAAATAAACTCTTCTGTCTGTTGCAGCAGCGTCAGCAGTCCCTCCCACACTGTGAGAGGTGAAGCCACCCGGGTAGAAAAGGGTGCTGAAGTTTCCAAAAGCAGCAAGGTCGAGCTGCACACTTACAGTGTGTCTCTGGCAGTAGTTTTGTGCAAAAAGTACCAAGAGCAGGCACCTTGCTCATTCAGCTTCAACCCAAACACCAGCTGCACCATCTCCCTCCCATTCAGAAGGTGAAATGGCTTGTGCAGAGCTCCAGTCACAGCCCTACAACCTCAGAGTGAGGCTCCTAAAATCCTTCTTTCTGTTAAGGTCATGTTTTTGTAGATTCCTTTTTGTTCTCTGCTCATCTGGCATCCACAGTCTGTCCCTGCAGCTAAGTGTCTGACTTTTTATTGGCCTCCAGGTTTACCTTTACACACACAGTGATGCAGTTAGGAAGGAGATCAGGCAAATAAAAGCACTTCCATTTCATTTTCATTTCATTTTCAGCTGTTACTGCTCTAAAGAATAGTTACTTGATAAGTAAAAGCTTAATGAAGACGCATTTCTCTGTGGATTCAGGGTACAACAGATTGTACTTTCTTGATATTTAAAACCTCAGAGGAACTAAGGTAGACTGATAACACAAATAAAAATATGATTTTCATTGCTGGCCTGAGTTATACATATCATGGATTGATTATTTTAGGTACTGAGTCAATAGAAACATGGGAAAACTAATTTCTTAACACTGATTTTAGCTGGATTTAAATCAACCTTTTAAGCTAGGACTTCATTCTAGAGTGCAACTCAGTCACTGTACAGGAAAAATTTAGTCTCCCTAAAGCAGTAGAATTTTTATATTTTTTTTGCAATGCTACCATTACTTCTTTCTGCAAGAACTTAAAGCTTGTGACTGAAGCAGTAGAATAAAATCACTGAGTGCCAATATCAGTAGATGTGGAAGTGCTTCATGGCAGCAAGAGGATAACAAAGAATCCAAGAGAGGTTTTTGGCACTGTTACGAAAAGCAGTGACTGGAAACTATTTTATTTTGAATCTGAGCGCCATTACAAACAAAACAAAAAAAAAGAGAAACAAACAAACAAAAAAAACCCCAAACAGCAAAGCAAGAAAGTAACAGAGAAAAGGCTGTAGTGAGGTGGAATAGAAAAATATACAAGATTGAACTGTTAGTGATGGCAGTGCTATGGGAACATAATAATAAACATTTTGACTGCAAGATTTGGGTATTAAAATATTATCTCTAATGCAATTTGATTGATTGTTTAGAACATTTAAGATGAAGCTGGCAAGCAAATTCTCATTTGTCATCTCCCAGATAGAAAAAAAAATGATTTCCACCTTATAATATTGAACAAAATTCTTCTGTTGTCAGAAAGGCTGCAGATGACTCTATAGATGTTCATTTCAAACAGGTTGAATTTTAATGTGTGAAAATTTTACAAACTGTCATTATAAAAAATGGTGTCGCCTCAGGTTATTATTGGCACTTTAAACAGTCCACTGGTAACTATTGGGATGGAAAGAATTCCAAACATCCCTGATAATTTTTTTCTTCTTGGTTTTTCCAGTGTTTCTGCTTCCAAATTTCAAGTGAGGCTGACAGCTTTGCAATTCCTTAGATCTAAAAGTATCATTATGCAACCATCTATGAATTCAGGTTTATAGAAGAGTCAATATCTTTTATTAGCATACCCATGGTAAATATAGGTTGGGAAATATTAATTTAATCAATAAGACAATTTGAGGAAAGAAGGATAACTGCTTCCTATGGAGAGAGAATGTTACCATGAGATGAAAAATGAGGTTTTTACCTACATAGATGGGCATTGAGAGGAAAAGGTAAATTGTGTATCAGTGAGAAATTAAATATAGGTGAAGCTCAAGAAAAATTATAATGTGCTACAAAGTCAATATCTCTACTGAAGTTCTTGACTGTGACAGACAACACCCTCACAGACTGCATTTCCCAGTCTTGTCTTTCAAAGAGATCTTTGTAAACCTTCCCATCAGCCCCTCTCAACGATCAGAACTGATAGCTCAAAACCAGGTCACCTGTATTTTGAAAGTATTCTCCCATGGGCTGATGTACCTGTACCTGCACCTGCTTTTCTGAGTCCATCCTATTTAATGGACAGCACTTGGTGCCTGTGAAAATGCTCTGTAAGGACATTTAGGGAACCAGACAAAGTATTGCCACAACACGACACAAAAGGACTTCAGGAGGGCACAGTGATGAGCAAAGCAGGAAAACCCCCAAGTTTATGTACAAAACTCAATTTTATACATTTCCAAAGGTGCCTGTGGATTGGAGGATGAAATCCCACCTCCCAAACCACATTGGTCAAGACAACTGTCAATCAACTTTTTCCTACAAAAAAATACCTAAACAAGGAATGACAGTTAGGAAAAAAAAGCTGTTGTTTATAGTAAAAGTGTGGGGAAGTAAAAATTCTGACTCCAATATGAAAGACAAATCAGAAGGCCCAGAAAAATCCTCAAAAGCAGGGTGACAAAGTACATAATTCTCCAGGGAACTGCACGTGTTTCATCCTTGGGTTTTCCATCAAAGGCACTTGATGCATGCTGTGTTTCCACTGTTGCTGGCACGGAGCCACAATCCCCTCTCCTTTGTGGCACTCAGGTATGGTAGATGCACATCCATGCTTCCACTCCTCTTCACTGCAGTCTGACAAAGGGAGGCAGAAAACACACACAGAGGGGTGCTCACATCCAAATCCAAAACTCGTGAGTCCTGCTGGATCAGCAAGACCCAACGGCGCCCATATTTATTTTAAGGTGATTTAAGGAGGCAGTTTTGCCAGCAACAGAGAATTCCTAGCCCCATCTCCAAACTAATGTTCTCTAAATGTGCTCCACAGGGCCAGCACACCCACCTGCCCGTGGGGATAAGAGAAGGTCTGATCTCCACAGGTCTAAATGTCTTGGAGCACTTGCAAAGAGCAAAGATCACTTCTACTGATGTGGCCCTGAAGTTCCATGCCTGAGGTGTTTTTGGGTTTTCTGAAATCCTTTTCCCAAGGAAGTTCTGCACATATGAGGAATGTTTTTGTAACTGCACCCATGTTATTCACTCCTTCTGACAGGACAGACTTCTTCTTGATGTCTGGTTTGACCAATGTGATTGAAGAGGTTTTCCTTTGTTTCAGCAATAAGACTGGTCTGTGTAAAATAGTATATAAGGGAGAAGCATCCCAAAATAAAGAGCCATTTTTTAGCCTTCTGAATCTCAGAGTCTGTGTCCTTGTGGTGTAAAACAGCATCGTACTACCACAGATCTGTAACTGTACCTCTGTTGCAATGGGTTCCTTCAGGAAGTAGCCCCTAAACAAAATTTCTTTCCTGAGACTTCTGTTGAATTTTAAATCTAGTCTTAAATATGGAGCTTGTCCTATTTTGGCCAATACTGAAAATCAATTGTACTTTGGAAATATACTAATATTTACTTCTGCTCTACAAAAGAAAAGAGTTTGCCAAAAAGACAAAAAAAGGCCAGAACCATCTCAGCTAATGTGTCAACCTGTTGGTGTGAAACAGGAACCTCTTCCTGCCCCCTCTACAGTTTCTTCATCTCTGTATTCCTTCTCTGATGTTCTGGGATAAACACTAAGATGTATTTTATTTTTTACCAGCTAGCTACAACATTCACTTTACAGTTTTGCCAGTGTGTAGACAAACCTGAAGCCACTGCAGATGTAGTCCTGTCGTAGTTCATGCTCTAATTCTGACTGATGATGCACTGATACCAGCCCCAGATGACCATTTGGATCTCCTGTTATAGCTGGAGGCCTAGTTCAGGCACAAATTCCTTTGTTGCTGTCTTCTACCTTTAGAGGAACACACTCTGCCCTGGGAATTCCAAACCAGAAAATGTGCTGAGTTTTATGCAGGGAGACAGAGCACAGAAGGGATCATCAGGTTCAATGAGCCCAGCTGCCAAACATGAATTACAGTGTAGCAGATTTCTATTTCAGGAAGGTCTGCAGAACTATCATCCCACAGGTCCCTTCTGAGGAAAGTATTTCCTATTGAATTTTCAGGTTTGTTTGACTGCTGAAAATATCTTTCTCTATGTCAAAAGCAATATAGCTGACAAGTATATATGTGATAGTCTTAAAAATAATTACTTGTCTGCTTTTCATTGATGGAAATCACTCATTTACCTTGTGAGGCTCTCAAATGGCAGTTCTATCTGCAGTTTAATTCTGTTGTGCCAGCTATGATACTGAAAGGAGACTCATATTCTGAGACTCCTTTTTTTGCAAACTAGTTGGATCCACCTTCAGCAGTTTCTTCTTGTGTCTCATGGAGTTTCACAAAAGCTGCAGCTCTCCACAAGTCTCTCTGTAATAACACGTTGCAGGTAATTATTGGCTTCTTGGAATGCACCACCCTCTACTTCAAGCCATAATTAAAGGAACCAAGCTTTGGAACAGTCTCTGGAAATCTGAAAATAAGAGTTTGGTTGACAAATGTTAGGGTGGAATGGGAAATGAGTGAGCCAAAATCAGCATAGCACAATGCTTACTGGCAGTGCTCTCAGCTGGGCACCCCTTTCTTTTAGGCCACCAAGACTTATCCAAGGGGTCTCTTGTGTGTATATAAATGGGGTGGTGAGAACAAGATCAGGTCCTCTCCAGAAAGAGCAGAGTGCTTTTATTATCAAGACAGAAGGATATTGCTCGAAATTACATGAAGATCTACTGTCAAAGGGACAATATTGCCACAGGGAAAACAAACTGTTACAGACAAGGCCCCTCCTTATACCTGTTCATCAGTGTTGCCCACACAGTGTGCTGAACTCCACATTTTAAATGAAGATCTGGGGATATGTTTTGTTTAAACAAGTGGACACCTTCAGGAATGTGAAAGGATAAGATGTGCTTTCTGTATCCATGCCACCTTCATGTTAAATGGCAGATTTCAGAAAACCCTCAAAACTTTGTTAACAGACTCCTGGCTAAATCCAGGTTATAGTTCATCAAGTGTACTTTTAACCCTTTTTCCAAAGTTCTTCAGATTTGGTCTGTGAATATTTCTTCCTTACCAAGTGCTGGGTTATATTCAATTCCAGTAAAATGCTGGCAGCTGTTTTATGGTCTGTACAGATCAGGGAAGCTTCACTGTGAGATTAGGTGCCACAACAAGATAGGCCCAGAAAACTGAATAGTGCAAATAACCTGGATTGTGTTAATTTCTTGGGGGTTTTGTTGGGTTTTATTTTATGTTTTAGTGTAACTGTGAATTTTTTATGAATTCTCAGCAATTAAAAGCATAACCTTCTTAACTAAAAATGGAGCAAAGTACTTACCTAGACACTGATTTACAAGTAATTCTCTGCCTTTCTTCTTTCACCTTTCTACTTCATTTCTTCTTTTGTGCTCTGCCTCTCTCATTTGTGTAGTTGGAGGACATTTTGCCAGTTTTTTAGGATCTAACTCATTTTCTGTTTCCCCTTCCACTCCACTCCTCTTGGTACTTTTATCTTCGAGGTTCAAATTAGAAACCCTGTGACATGACCACTTCCTGCAGTTTTAAATAAAGTGCTTTAACTTAAAGAGTCTTCAGATATGTCTCAGGGGGCTTTTTTGCCTCCAGTTCATTCAGAATAGGGAAGATCAAATTTTTGTCCCTTCCATTTTCCTTCCCCTTCTTTACAGGATAGAGGTTGGTTTTTTGCGTAACTTCTTTTTATCCATAAAGTCTCTTATTAATATCTAGGATGAAATACCCTCTCCTGTGCATCAAGCATCTTCCCATACTCTTAGAATTTCTCCCAATACCTTTCTGTATAAATATTTTTGCTTAGAAATTTAGGGTTATATTTGTAATAGAAACACGCACAGAAGAGAAAATTTCTATCACTTTGTCTCAACATCTTGATTTTCTTTTCCCTTATTGCCTTATTTCCTGTATCCTGTGACAGGAGGGAAGATTAAGGGCTGATCACTGGCTGATTCCCTAATCTGCCATTTCCTTCTGAAAAGGGGTGATTTAACAGAGGAAAGCAAGAATTTGGGGTGACGGATTCCAACATCCGAGTCTTTGTTTTGACCCTGGGCAAGAATCTGGGTCTCTGTTTCCTACATCACAGCTGAATGTCCAGCTCCACGGAATTATTTTGGATTGCACATCTATTCCTGCAGCACCTTTTCCCATTTCTCCTTCCCGTTTTTGGTCTGCACACTTTGAAGGGCATGAAGCCCCCTGGTCCTTCAGGACTGGAAAAGCAGTCCCCACACGCCCTGTGCCTCTTCCCTGACATGAAAATCTCACCTCTGTGGAAATGTGGGTGACCCAGAGTAATTAATTTCTGAACTGCTGGTTACACTGGCAAATGGCAATTGTTTCTTGTGGTTTCCACGTCTGACCCCAAGGAATTGGATAACTTTGCTCAAATGGAAGAAAATGTGTAGTCATTTGCTCCCTTGATCACCAATACCTGATTACAAAGGTCAGGACAATACCACCAAGTAAATACACATGAAGCTGTTTTAAAGATGTTTTCTATTTCCTCAGAACATATTCCATTTCCTTTGGGAAAGGTCAAAGCACAGAGAATGGGGGGGAATAAATGAGCACCATGCTAATAAGCTTCCTGGAACTATCATTTACATTAATTCCATGTTTTCTCTGCCTCCTTTGGGTATGCTAACAGAAAGGCATGAATTTCACAGGGAATTTCACCTCTGTAAGTAATAACATGAGTGTTAGATGAGAAGGACTAGAAAAGAAAGTTGGAATAAATAAAATCCCTATAGTTACAGAGCAGCAAAATGGGAGGTGTTTATGGTTTTCTTCCAATATCTGACATCTCCACACCCACCTCAGGCTGTGGCTCTCCTGTGTCAATGTCTGGAAAACTGAGCATTTTCACCCATTATAATTTAAGTGCTGGTAATGACTGCTGCTCTTAGAGATTTTACCAAATAACTGAAAAGGAATATTGCTAATCTTTTCTCTTTGGGAAGCTACTACTCTTTGGGATCAGAAAAATGATCATTAATGTCTGTTTACCTGTGATTGTCTTGGGAGGCTTGAATCCTTCAGCCATTCCCATGCTCTACTCACCTAAGGAACTTTTTTTTGATTTCAGTGGAGCTAACCATGGGAGCCTTGCAAAAAACACATCTGGAGTTTGTCCCCTGTGGCTGGAGTCAATTTTCTTCCTTGAAAAACTTCCTTTTCAGGCTTCTCCCACTGTTGTGCCACTCATATCTCTTCCCATTTGGATTCTCTCACTTGCTTTTTGAGCTTTGTTAGAAAATTAAGAGGAACCTTACAGAAACGGGCGTTTAACAAACCCTGTTCCCAGTGTTATTGCAAGCACTGGGAAATATTGTTTATTTTTCTGCTGCATCTGCACCTGGTTTCAAGCAGAACCTCTTCAGCCCCAGATGGTCAATTTTTAATGCTGCTCACAGCAGGAAGCAGCAGTTTGATGGCTGAGCCCTTGGTACCATCACTGCTTCTGCAGAAAACTGAGAACTGCCAAACAGAAAGAAAATACCAGGAGAAGAAAATGAGGCATAAGCAGCTCCAAAGTTCAAATAAGACAAGAAGTTGGGGACTGTAAAGTGGAGAGCACCTATCTGAAGCTAAATATATACATTTACAGATGGAGATGTCCAGCCCAAAATAACACATAGGTTAATTCCTGTTACAACAATTTACTGACTTGTGTTAAGGCAGTACTGACAGTACTTGTTCCTCTAACAGAAGTGCCAGGCAAAATCCCCATTTATGATGTTCCCATAGTCCTGGAGGAGATGCAGGGTGAAAAGCAAAATGGTCACCTGTGCTCAGGCAACACCTTTGTGTTGCTGCAGGCACAGGACAAAGCACAGGCTGGTGGCCACAGTCTGCTGTCCTTCTGCACTCTACAGGACTCCTGCTAGGTGAAAAGGGCAGGAATGGACATCTTCATATCATTCCCTATTTTCTAGCACACAGTTTGAAAGCGTTGTAGGGCATGGGAAAATTAATTACTCCACGAGAAGTACAAAACTGTGCAATGGACTAAGTTTCAGTGCAAAATTTGACCTGTATTTATTTGTTCACTTAAGTGTTCTGCAATCATTTTGGGCAGCACATGCCTGAGTGGCATAGCACAGCTGTAATATTTATATATCCACATGTGCAACACTTCTGTTGGTGTAAGCCTCGCCCAAGTGTTAAAGAAGGACCTCACAATACCTCTGTGCTCTGCTAGACACTTGTCTGACCACAAACACTTGCAGAATGAGGGGGGGAATGTCTGGCCAAGTCCACAGGACACACCAGTCAATATACAGTCACTCCAGTTTTTCACTGGTTTCCACCTTTTAGATTCAAGAGCATTGAAAACAATATCACCTCTCTTTTCACAGACCACGTTGAGCACCACGAGCTCAGATGAACCCTCCATCAGATGAACACTGTGCAAAACCGTGTGCATGAAAATATGAAGTGAGAGATCTTTTCTTCATAATCTTTTCAACTACCAGCAGCAGTGTCTGGTAATTCAGCTACTGCCTCCCTGTTTGTGATGATGAAATGGGATCAACTGATGTTTCTGTATGATGTCACTTACCTCAAAAATTGGTTAAGAAAAGTGGGTTCTGGTATTTCTGACTGCAGCTGATTCTAACCTTACAGTAGATTAGATTCCCTGCTAAAGACAGTTAAAGATGCAAGAGGGGGAAAAAAAATGGAGTTTAGGTAGAATAGTAAAGGATGAAATCTTCAGCTTTGTCATCACCAGAATATGCTAAGCAGAAGGAGATCCTGTGAGGGGTTTGCAGCCACTTAGGAAAGGAGGACCCTGGCATTATTTAGCTGGATATAATCACTGCTTTCAAGGCATAAACTGGCAGAAGCTGTTGGGAGGAGACTGTAAGAGCCTGGCCCACGGTACTGATGTGTGCAGGAGGAAAATGACTGCCCACAGGCAAACAGACCAACAGAAGATCTTCATTCGTAATTTAATTCCTGTAATTCTCTACAGGGATTTGGGTGTAATGCCAGATTACAGCCCTGTGTTTTACAATGCCAGTGTAATATTCCAGCAGTTGTTTTTAATGTAAGAAAGGAGTTAGAATGTTCCAGTGAAAACTGTGACGGGAAAAATAGGCAGAGCAAAAGTGAAGCTATTTGAACTCTCCTAAATAGTGCAGGGAACTGTGTTCAGAGGTATTACAGAAGGGTTTATTGGAACTGCCTTCAGGAGGGAAATGGGGGAAAGTTTCCTTGGTTGCATATTCATAAGGTTTAAAAAGTGTTGGGGTTTGATTGGCTCTGAAGTTGTGCTGTGTTTGATTGGCTTAGGAACTGTAACGGGAGGAAAAAAAAAAGTAGGAATTCCATCCTGCTTTAATCACTGCCCACTCTGAGCTTCCCTAATGACTTCCAGATGCATTCTTTTTGTGCTATTGTTTTGGCACAGTTTCCAGACAACTTTGGGTCTGTTAACAAAAAAAAAAAAAAAAGAAAAAAAAAAANTTTGCCCCCACCACTTGAAAAAGAAGAAGAAAAAAGAAAAAGAAAAAAGGAGGAAGGAAAACCTCTGCCCTCCCCTCTCTTCTAACAGAAAACAGATTTCTCTCTGGTTATATAAATGCGTGATGAGCTGGAGAATTAAAATGCCTGTAGCATTCTCTCTTCAATCTCCAGGAAAATTCCTGATATAAAGTGAAAGAAAAATACTCCTTGTAGGGAAAGAGTTGAAAGCAGATTCCATAGAACCTACTGATATTTATGTAAATGCCATGAAGCTGAATAAACTACAAAACATTAACTCCACAAGCCTAAATCTCCCCACCACAATGTAGTTTGTATGCTGCTGTCTCTGCCCTGTTGAGGTGTCTAAATCAAGTCATCTTGCCTCTTAATGCCTCAGTTTCCCCCATGTGACAGCGGTGCTTAGCCACAGCATCAAACATTTCTAGGAACTGCAGATGGAAATCACCTTGGAAGGTGAAAACACCCTCTAACACACCTCGGGGGGTGACACAAGAGCCACGATTTGCTAAGCTGGAGAGGAAAACAGCAGTCCCCTCTGCAGTGCAGCCCATGCAAGGCTGCCAAGTGTTGTGTTTGTAAGGTACTCTGTTCCCTTTGGAACAAAATAACACATTAGTGCCAAGAACTTCTGTCTCTGGAAGCCACCAAAACTGCCTCCTCCTTAGGCACCTCACCAGCCCCACCTTTTCAGAGGATAAAACTCATTCTGTTATTCTGTATATTTTAAGAGAATTCCACCTTTCCTCTACTCAGACCTTCTTCCTTCCCCTAATGCGTTGTCCACATCACAATGTCCACCCCCATAGCTGCTGTGTCTTCCAGCCCTCCCATCCATGACAAGAGAAGAAGAAGGTGTTGCTGCATCTTGTGAAGAAGACATCCTGTCATCAGTCCTGGAATGTTTTGGGAAGTCTGGGGTTTAGGTGCCAGCATCTTCTCCAGCAGAAATTCACTGGCTGCCAAAAACCCCAGGGAGTTTCTGCAGTGAGCAGGGACACCTTCAGCCTGGATCACGTTGCTCATCCCTCCAACCTGACCTTGAATGTTCCCAGAGATGGGGCATCCACCACTCCTCTGGGCAATCTGCTCCAGTGTTGTTCCTTCACCCTCATCAGAAAAACTTTCATCCTTCTATCTAATCTGAATATACCCTCTTTTACTTTACACCCATTTTCCCTTCTCCTTCCACTGCAGGCCCTGCTGAAAAGTCAGTCTCCATCTTTCAAAGCTCCTTCAAATACTGGAAAGTCACAAAAAGGTCATTCCTGACCCTTCTCTTGTCTGGGATGAACAATCCCAACTCCCTCAGCCTTTCCTTATAGGAGAGGTGCTCCATCCCTCTGATCACCTTGTTGGCCTCCTCTGGATCTGCTCCAGCAGGTCCATGTCCTTCCTGTGCTGGAATCCCAGAGCTGGGTGCTGTGTTCCAGGTGGGGTCTCTCTCACCAGAGCAGGGCAGAGGGGCAAACCCTCCCTCTCAAAGTGGCCCACACTGCTCTGGATGCAGCCCAGGACACTTTTGGCTTTCTGAGTGCATGTGGCCATGTCATGTCCAGCCTCTCATCCGCCGATGTCACCTTGGTTTTCAGGATTTTTCTAGGCCTTCTNGACTTTGCTTTTGTTGTTGTTGTTTTGGGTTTCTGGGTGAGTATTGGATACGCTGGGGAGTTTCTAGCATTTGACTATACTGGCTGAGCTGGCACACCAAGGCAAGAATCTTTTCCTGCCTAACTTTGGGGTCCCACAAATACCTCTCTCATGACTCATGAGGGCATCTTTGGAAATGTGTAAAACTGAGTTTTGCAAACAAACTTGAGGCTTTTCCTGCTTTGCTCATCACCGTGTCCTCGTGAAGCTCTTTTGTGTCGTGTCGTGGCACATCAGCACCCCCAGGTCCTTCTGGGCAGGGCTGCTCTCAGTCCCTTCGTCCCCGTGTGGACACCTGGGGTTGCCCCAGTCCAGGAGCAGCACCTTGACTTGGCCTTGTTGGACTTCATTAAGTCCTCATTGGCCCACTCCTGGAGATACACAATTTCCCTGAGCCTAATTGCTTCGTGTTTCAGAGATACTTTAAGCCTAGATGGTTTCCAAGCAAGTACACTTTGAGAATCAGCCTCCTCGATTATAAATTCTTGCATAACATTATTTTATGTAGAAGTAAAACCAGCTGGTGATAGGGACAGATCTTTCCTGACAAGCTGGGAGAAGGGGAGTACTTGGGAAAGCTGTCTCTAGAAAACTTTCAAAGTGTTGGCAAGAATTAGACTGAGCTAAGGAATTTTTCAACCCAATTTTTGCTTAATTTTAAGACTTGTTTTAGAATAGGTGGGTCTGTCTGTTATGATGTACTGAGAAAGAACCTGCTTCAGTATTCAGCACAAGTGCAAGTCAAAAACCAATAACTCTCAGCAGGACAACAAAATCAATGGTAACAAAAGCAATTTTGATTTATCCCTTCTTTTTCATCAGTTAATGAGTTTATATTAGACAGAGAATATCTATGACAGTTCTTTATTAAATAAAACATTTACTAATAAAAGCAACATTAAAATTACTTGTATTTTTCTGCCATGAGAATATCTAAAATGCTACAGAGAACCTTAAAAATTTTAATTGGTAAGAAGAAAAGAACATTTCCTCCCTCTGCAACTGCTAGCACTAATCTGGATTTAAAATGAAATCTAGGTGATAGGGACAGATCTTTCCTGAGGAATTGGTTTCAGAATTCCTTAATCCTAGTAAGATATACTCTTTATCTCAACATCTATGAAGCAAAAACATTCTCTTTGCAGGCAGAAATATAAATGAGGATGCACCTTTGGGTTCACAATGAAGACAAAGTGTGTCCATACCAGAACACCAGATGTGCCCAGAAGGATTCTGTGCACAGAGATAAGCTGTCAGGTACTGGTTCTGGGCCAGAAAACCTTTTTTGAGCTCTGTGTTACATGCAGGGATGATTTTGGGGCTGATTACCCTGGAACAGTCGCTGTACCTCTCAGGTGTTTGGCAGACTGTGATCTGGCATGGGCCAAAAGCAGCCCAGGGCCATTCTGACAGTACAGAGAATTTACAGTGCCCAAGGAGAGCCCCTGTTAAATTTCACCACCGTGGTCATAGCCAGAGGTAAAGGGGGACACAGGAATTTTTGTGCACATCCAAAGCAACACTGGGCAGAAAAGTTTCAGACAGCTTTGAGGCAAAATCAGAAGTTTCACATCAGAAAATCCACACCATGCCCTCTGATGTGCACAGGTGTCAAATCATTTGGGGACAGGTGATTCTAAGATTCACTCTTCTTTGCCAGATTCTTCAGTCCTTGATCACCACCATCACTCTGGTCATGAAATTTCTCAGCTCCTGCCAAGGTTGTGCAATGCTGGGCTGTTTGGGCAGACATTGAAATCACTCTTTGAATAGCAAGCCCATTTAAAATTTAAGAAACTATTAAATATAACAGAAATGCAGGGCTGAGAAATCAAAAAAGTCAGCTTAATCAATTGCTTTACTTCTAATCAAGGGCAAATATTTCTAGATGAATGCTGACTCATGCTTAATATCCATTTAAAACTCCTAAGGAAATTATTTCTGTCTAAAGAGCGGCAGTAGGTAACTACCATTAGCAGAAAGTTTTTCTCTAATAGATAATCCAAGATTTTTGTCTTCTGAAGAAGGAAAAAATTGTTTGTTCTGCCTCAAATGAACTTGAGCAACCTTTCATGTGCTGAAAGAATGCAGATTATATGTCCATTCAGTCTTAATTTCCTCAAAATTAATTTGTTAAACCTCTTCTCTACCTTGCTGAATTGCTTGCTCCTTTGCTTGGACTCTCTAACTTGTCCCCCGTGCATCTCAAGAGTGAAAAAAAGCTAAGACCTCATGTGTGTGGAAAAATGCTGTTTAACTGCTTGCACACGACTTTTTCATTCATATACTTCTGAATGGCAAGGCTGCAAAGAGGCCATTGACCCACACTCAGTTTAACCTCCTCTGTGTTCTCCAGATCCTTCTCTGAGATGTCGTCATCCACCCAGGCCAACTCTTCATTGCACCTTTGTGCATCTGTTTGCTTTCCTTCCTAAACTGGTTTTTCTGGTCTTCGTTTTTTATTGAATTCCATGGGTTTGCTCCCTTTCTCTGAGTTGTCAAGATCACTCTGAATCCTAACAATAATGGCTTTCCACATTTAAATATTTTCCTATTCCACTGAAATATGCCCTGAGAATCTCAGGCTGAGCAGAACTCACATAGAGCTCTCTCAGCATTAAAAAATGCCCTGAATCAAACATTTATAATGAAAGGCTATTTATAGGACACCATATTTATGACATTGTTTAAGACTGTTCCTCTGCAGGGCTATTTATCCAAACCTGATTTCCAAAACTTGCTGCAACACGACATGAAAGAACTTCACGAGGACACGGTGATGAGCAAAGCAGGAAAAGCCCCGAGTTTATTTACAAAACTCACTTTTATACATTTCCAAAGGTGCCTGTGGATTGAAGAATGAAATCCCACCTCCCAAACCACATTGGTCAGGACAACTGTCAATCAATTTTCTTATCCTACCTAAAACTATGCAAACAATGAAGGACAGTTAGGAAAACAAAGCTGTTGTTTATAGTAAAAAGTGTGGGAAAGTAAAAATTCTGACTCCAATCTGAAAGACAAATCAGAAGGCCCAGAAAAATCCTCAAAACCAGGGTGACAAAAACTTGTCTCCAACTTCTTTTTTCTTCACCCTTTATGAATTCTACCTTCAGTAATTTCTCATGAATAGGCTTCCCCCTCCCTAAAACTGTAAGAATTAAGTGCAGTGACATAATGTAGACTAGGCGTAGAGGGAGAGTAATTTATTTCATGGAGATTTATTTTTTGGCAGGTTTTTTCCCACAAAATTTTTCTTAACACCTTCACTCCCTATTCATTTGCCCTTTCTTTGGGAAGGGCCTAATGAGAAATCTCATCCCAGAGACAAAAAAAGGAACAGCCCCAGGACACGAGTTACCTTTTCACTCACAGCTGACCTGATACAGCATTGGCAACTCTGCTGGTTCAAGCAGGAAATTGAATTAACTGACTTCCAGAGATCCTGATCAACATGCCTGACACTGTGAAGTGGTGCTTGCCACTGCTGGAAAGAGTCTTTCAAAATTTTTCATGTAATTTTTTTTTTAAATAAGTTTTTTTCAAATCAGAAATTTTCTCCTGATGATTAATCAGTTTTAGTGTAATACTGGGTATTTTTAAACATTTCAGTAATGGTTTTGATAACAGATTTAAAATATTATTGTTTATCAACCCCTTCCCCTATGTATCATACTGTAGACTGAAGGGTTTTTGTAAAAAAGAGCAATTTAAAAAAATATTAAAATCCTTCCTTTTTAAGTAAAATAGGTATTTTTAGAAAAAATGTTGATTGCCAAAACTATCAAAACCAAAAAAGCAGTATGAAAAACTTTTCAAGCCATGCAAAATGGCATTTACTAAACTTTCAAAATGTAGGAAACACTTCACCATTCTTTCAATTTAAAAAAAGAAAAAAGTCGTTAAAAACTTATTTTACAATATCGTCCGCTCATTTTTCATTGGCGGCCTCATATTTCCTAAAATCTCAATAATTTACTTTGCACTTCTATACATAAACCTTAGACTCCCCCCTAGTTTACGTGATCCTGAGGCCTGGAGCACCTCCTCCTCAAGATCCAGGGGGCAGTTTAATCAAGGCTATTCCTGGATTTTGCCCAGACTTTGTGCTCAGCCTGGATAAGGTCTGTTATCTGTATCCTCCTGACACGTCATGAAGTGAAACAAGCCAGCTTCTCCTAGCAGAGATTCCCCGCAGGAGTCTTTTTATCTCACTCTGCTCAGCCTGTTTGAAGCCCTGCCTCTGTCCTCCATGTGTTCCACGGGTTATTTTTTCACTCTTCTGTTGCAGATACGTGAATCACCTCAGATTTAGTTAAAAAAAAAATAATGCAGCGTGTGGGGTTTGTGCTGTGGCAAGCAGCAGGGAAACTTTTAGGCATAAAGAGGGGAGAGAGCAGGGAAGTTTAGACATTTTCCATTCATTAAAACTGCTCTGCCGAGGAGAGAGTAGCTCAGGCTCCATTCTGAAAGCATGGGTTGTTGTTATTATTATTGTTATTATATTATAATAACTCAAGCAGCTCAGGCTGCTTTCTGAACAGAAACACAAGCACCCCCATGCTTAGCTGGAAACTGCTTGTTTGCTCCATCAGCTCAGTGACAAACTGCCTCCTGTTCAAGATACGGAACTGAGAACTCTCCTCACCCTTTGTGTTATTTCTTTGTGGGGTTTTTTTTCTGAAATGTTGGCGCCTCCCCAGCTTTTTACAGCCGAGTATCTTTGCATTTGAAAATGGAAAGCTTCAGAGGCGATAGGGCAAACTTCTAACCCACAACAGCAAAGCACGAGCAGAGGAGAGGGCAAAACGCCCTTTTGCGCGGTGAGAAGGAAAATGTTCAATCCTCTGGTGTTCCAAACAAACCCGTAGGATGCAGAAATGCCATGGGGAAAGAACATGGACAAAATTTGTGCTTGTGGGTTAAAGATGCAAGTGCATTAACAAGAAAAGCAGCAGGTCAGAAAGCAAAGGATTCCCTTCCCCCCTGCTCTGCTTGAATATTTCTTCCAGGGATTTGAGAACTGCAGGATGACGTGGAAAGGGGTAATAAAACCCTTGGAGTGGCCGGGTGTTCCACAGCCTGGCCTCACTCACAGCAGCTCTAGACACTTTAAAATTAAAAGTCTCACAGAGTGAATCATTTTGCCTCCCAGCTTCTCCCCTTTCAGAAAGAGCGGGCAAAAAAAGGCTGAAAACTTCCTTTGCAAATGTCTTGATCTTGCAAGCTTCAGTCAAATCATAACCCCATTTATTTTTTTTTTTAATGTCACCGAGGAACTGCAGTAAACAAAACTCAGATGCTGAGATCTAGCAATTCTCAGTCTCAGTGTATCAGGCTGTGAAAAGAAAAATAAGAAGAGAAAGCATTTATTTTTCTTCTCAGTTATTGGGTGGGGGTTGGTTTAGTTTTCGTTTGGGGGTTTTTTTTTGTGCTCTGCGGCTCTTAATTTGGAATTGTTGACTCTGGTCTTGTCCTGACGGCCACAGGAGACAGACAAGATGCATAGCATATAATTGGGAAGTGGTTAGGGAAGCTGCCACGTCTGTAGGGCTGCAGAGCACAGAAGGAGGCGGAGGTAGCAGGAATACCTTCTGCTTGACAAACTTGGAAATTCTGGTGCCACATCAGCAGGAGCATAGCCCAGCACAGTGCTCCTCAGACAGTGCAGAACTGGAATGCACCACAGGAGAGATTCGAGGCACAGAACTGCCCAAATTCCTGCTGACACCTGCCCTTCTGCCCCCCTCACCTCTCAGCACACACTTTAAACCTCAGTCTACAGCCAAGTGCCTAATTCCATTTATACACCTGGAACTTCCTACCCCTGTATCCCAAAGCCTTTCAGTTCACTTCTCTGTGAGCCAGGGAAGAGCTGAGGCACAGGGAGACTGAGGATGTGCCAGGACCACGCAGTGCAATTCCACATCCGTGTGCCTGACCTGGTACAGACAGAGAGAGCCAATGTTGCTCCTGCCCTAAGGAGCCCCAGGTCTCCATGGCTTCTGGTCACAGAATTAATTCAGGAACTGTTGGAGTCCAGGGCACAGGGAAAATCCCTGGAGCTGCCCTGGGGGGTCCGAGCCCCCAGCTGGGACCCCAGGAAAGCATTGCCTTTGACCTTAGTCCATGGGAAGAACTCCCAACGCATAGAGATGAATCAAAAACAACAGAGATTTGAAATAAATAGTAGTTTACTTTGTCACAGGGTGAAAATTTGTAGTTTGGGGTTTTTAGAATGGAGGTAGATGAGAGCAAGATGGAGAATTTTGGGCAGTGTCTCCTCTTCTTCTTCTTCTCCATCTTCTGCTGTGACCTGGCACAGAGACATTGGTAAAATGGGTTTGATGAAGAAACTGTGTTTCTAGAATAGGTAGTGACCATTGGTATAAAATTGTAAATATAGTACTTTTTAAGAGTTAATTGGACTAGAGACCTATAAAAGACCTTGAATTTCCTGCCTGGTTCTTGCCAGGGTGGTCTCTCAGCATGTTAACCCTGGTGTGAGGCAGAGTGCAGACCTTGAGATAAGAGACTGAATAAACACCTTTGAAGGCCGAAGCTGCAAGTTCCACTCATCATTTCAAACCTTGGCACAGGACTTTGTGGGAAAAAAATCTCTAATTAGGGGGTTCCTAAAAGAGAGAAATCCCACAAGGAACATCTGTATGATGTTGTGACTGCCGTGAGGACATAAATGTCATTCTTAGCTGGCTTTGGTTCCACTGTGCTCACATTCTGAGCAGCCAGCACACAGGAAACTCAACCTTTTTTTGTTCTAGAGGTTGGGAGAGACTTTGAGCCACGTGTATGAGACACCTCCCCTGGGTTTGGGCTCACTGGGTAGTTTTTTAACAGAGTGGGTTCATTTATGAACACTGAAGTGTGCTTGCAGTTCTGTGAACTATGAAGAGGTGATCCAGGAGAAATTCATGACTTTGTTAGCAAGGCCAAACAGTGACCATCTGTATGGACACTCCCTGTAGGGAAAACAGCACAAGCATGAGCATCCCATTTATCTGCTCAGCCCCTAAAAGTAGCAAAGTAGGAATTAAAGAAAACCTTTGATTCATGCACCTTTTGTTTAACCATATATCTGAAATAAGAGTGTGTGTTCACAGAGATGTGGCTCTGCCTACCTCAGAGATGAGGTGTTTGAGGACAGAAGAGCCTGCTGAAGTGTCTGCTGCAAAAACCATCCTTGGAGCTGTCAGAGCTGGCATCGTATGCTGATTTTTAAGGTTTATCACAACGTGTACTTGATCTGGGATGTTGAAACATGCAGAAAAAAAGGGGGACGTATAATGGCTTAACAGTGATGATAAACAGCTTACACTGGGAACAAAAAGGAGAAACAAATAGCAGAATTCAGAGAAAAATGTAAGAAATAAGTGAAGTTTCCCCAAAAAGGATGTTTTATCTAGACAGAAGCAAGATGATTTAGGTGTTTAAAGGTGGAAATTAATGTATTCAAGTACCATTTTTCAAATATTTTTGAAAAGTTTTAAGGAAACCATATATACAACTACACAGATGAGTGTTGGATCATCTGGAAAATAAATACAATTATGGACTTTCCTCAGTTGGTGACTGATGTTCAGTTATCTCTTTTGCCTGTTCCAAGTGCACTTTTGAATCATGTGAACATAATCTCCTCACACGGGGAACAGAGGCAATTTCCTGTTTTCCAGAATGGGTACAACTGAATAATTCACACATTACCCTACAAATTCTGTGATCTCGTGAACTGTGGGATTAAATGTGTGGACAAATCCACCTCATGTCCAACCACTCTGTATTGCATACCTGCTATGTACACGTCCCTGTTTATGAGCTGAATGCTGATATGAACTTAGTGCACTGGTATCTATTTTTATGGCAAAAATCAAAGTGAGGTGGCTGTAGTGCCATGGCAGGACTGCAGCCACACAACTCTGTTACAGAATCACAGAATCACAGAATCACAGAATCACAGAATCACAGAATCACAGAAT
>VYXD01011417.1:153649-164191 GCA_013397195.1 Hylia prasina | reverse complement strand
AGATCTATGCTGGTTCCATAACTGTAGATGTTTAATTTGTCAGTCTGTAAAGACTTTCTGTCGTGTATTTTTAGGTTTTCTCAGAATCTCAGAGGTGTGCGGAAGCAGCTAAGCACGGAGCGAACACATAGCCANCACATTTATGACTCATCTAGTTCTGATTTAAAAGATTTTACCAAACTATGGAATACGGAGAAACAATTTCTGACAGATTATTTGTGTTTAATTTGTCTTTCATAGATTAAAATACAGCTTTGCTTCATCGCATGTCTGACACAGGATAAAATACAGGTTGGCCCTTCTGTGACATCACCACTGCCCAGGAACAGGCAGAAATAGCTGGGGTTAATGTGCACATCTAGGAGCAGCTGCCATGTCAGAAAGGAAAAGCACAAGTCATCTACTCAGTCCCAAGGAGACAGCCAGGGGAGGTTAAATGCAGGATGTGATTCCAGGGCATTAATCCCACTACCACACGGGAAGGAAAAAAATATCAGTCAAAACTTTTTCCCAACTTTTGCCTTTTTAGCCGGGGTAGGAAACCCCCACTCGTTGTGCTGTGGACTGTGAATCTCCCCCAGAGCCCAACTCTCCCCAGGCCCTGGGGGAACTTGGCTTCCCATGTCAAGCACACAGAGCTTGCCATGTGCTCTCTAGGTACAGCATCAGAGCACTTGCAGCCCGTCCTAGGGAGAGGCAGAGACTGCTTTGTGCTTAATTTAGTGCAACAGTCCCCTGCCTGCTCAATGGGAGCTGTGTGGCTGCTGCAAATATTTCATGTTCAAGCTGCGAAGGGGGGGAGGCAGAAATGTGGCTTTTCTCCCTTTTTTTGAGACCACGTAATTTTAAGCGTCGATTCTGAGATCTGAGCTGCTTGTGGAGCCCAAGAGAAGAAACGTAATGGTGAAGGAATCCTATTGCAGCAGCACTGCCACATGGCTGACTAGCTGGAGCAAACCCTGCCACTGCTCTCCAGGCCCCTCCTTAAGGCACAACGTGGCTCAGCAGTGAGGTCTCCAAACCAGGGCTCCAGTCCTCAGATGGAGGCATTTCAAGGAAACTGCCTAGGATTGATAGGCTTCCTTTTCCTTGCTTTCTTCTCCTTGCTTTCCTTTCCTTGCTTCCTTTTCCTTGCTTTCTTCTCCTCGCTTTCTTCCTCTTCTTCTCCTCCATCCTTGCAATTCCTTTTCAGAGGGGTTGGCAGCCAAGGCACTCCAAGGCTATGCTGATAGGAATCAGAACAACCTTTTCTAGGTTTGTTTCTTTTTAGCACCTGTGCCACTTGGTGCACGGGCCAGACGGGTGTTTCTGACCCTGCTTTTTCTTTAGAAATTAAAGCACTCTTAGTTTTTCAGCCTCTTTGGATATAAATACAGTTTCCACATATTTTCTCCAGACCAATAAGAGGGCAAAAGGAAACATTACCTGACACACAATGCAATTAAAAGAGGAGGCAAAAATTCAAGCACTTTTCCAAAGTGATTTCCAACAGTTCACGTCCTCACTCAAGAAGTGCAGCGCACACAAAGCAACTACTCCGAACCAAATGTCAATTAAGGTGAAAACAGGAGTTTCACTGGACATCATTTTTAAATAAGAGAGAACTGCTAGATGCCACAACCAGAGACTGTTGTTGAACCAGTCCTCCCCGGCTGGATTTCATGTATACGTCAGAGTAAGAGATAAATTTAGTTCTTTAATGTGTGTGTTTAAAAAACGATGAGCCACGCGGGTTTTGCTGAATGCAAAATGGTCATTATGCTGACCAAAGGGTGTGCCCTTCTCTGAGCTTTCAGCTTTAGGGTCCAGGTTCTTATGCTGCAGGTCAACACAAGATTCAGTGTTTGTGAAATGCTGCACAGATCCGACAAGAGTTAAAGAAGCAGAAGAGCCAAAAGGCTTTATTGGCAAAAGTGGGTTCTAACAAAGCAGGTAACATCTCTGTGTCATTATGAGCCCCCTTTCTATTCAGGTAAGCCCAGCAAACTGCTGAGAGTTTCTGCTCAGCCTTCAGGACTAAGAGCCCTTTTCTTCTGAAGGGCTGCATGAAAGAAAAGAGTGGTTTAAATACAGATATTTGCAGTCAGTGGTGACTATCATGTAATTTTTTACAACAGGTTTTTAGTAGCTTCTCTCTCCCTCCCCTCTTTTCATTTTCACCCTCCCTCCTCACTATTTCATAACAGGGGGAATACTCAGCATGAATTTTGCCGGGATACTGAAATCGAGGAGTTGCAGGCAGTTTTAGCAAGAGAAAGGAGGAGGGGGAAATGGCTGCAGCTATAAAAAGCATTTGGAGGGCTGGAGAGATCCTGCACTCCCCAACAGCTGCGCTGCATCAAGGCAAACCACAAAACAGCTTTGCAGCAGCTCCCTAGAGCACAGGGGGAACAAAAGTCAGACAAGGCTGGTTTGGGTGTTGGGTTTTTTAAATGGTAGAAGACAGGAGGGAGGAGGGGACAGAAAAAAATCTCCTGGGCTGTGTCAATATGGCACTGTGTGTATGCATCTGTAAGTACACAGGTAGCTGGCAGTGGTGCTCATTGTCACATGTTACCCATTTGCTGTGATTTACACGCTGAGTTTTTGGGTAGAATTCATGGAGTATTCATTAATTCAATGCAGTATTAATCTACTAATAGAGACAGCAGTAGATGTAAAGGAATATCTTAGGATGTGGATAATTTTTGATTCTCCAACTAGTGACACTGAAGAAATTACATTTAAATTACGAGTTACTCCAGATTAAAACGAGTAGAAATGTCAGACTGTGTCTTTATTCTCTTCCTCTGACTCTCCAGAGAAGTATAGACCCTGCTGTGGTAAGAAAAAGATGATTGTCTGTGACGTTGCCTGAAGTTATTCAGATACTTCTAATGAGAGGGTTAAGAGAACTGACTCCTCCCAGGACATGAAAAACTTCAGCTGAAATCACAAGAATGTCTGAGCTGAAGTCTCCCTCCCTGCCCCCATTCTTCAGGCTGCACCATTCTTAAATAAACTATTTGGGCTGGAAAACATTCCTTGCGTGTGTTCTGACTCATGGTTTCTCTGCTGCTTCAGAACCTTTAAGTGCCAGGCAACTAAAGTTTCACTCTGCCTCATCTGCTGGGGGGAAAAAAAGGCAACTCCTCAATTCCTTGAGTACGGGGAGCCCAGCCCAAAATAAGTCACCACTTTGGGTGCTGGCTGTTACAGGACATGTCAGGAGGAAACATGGGCTCTTTCCTAGATTTCCTAATTGCACTCTCAGATGGACATGAGATGATTCATAGCTGGCTATGAAGAACTCTTGGTTTCCAGCTTCTTTTTTTAATAGATTTTGGGAGCAATCCATCAAAAAGTAGCTTTCAACCAATTCTGAGAGAAAGGCTGACCACTCCACGCAGACAGCAACAGAAGACTTTTGGTGGGGCTGGAAGAGTTTTTTTGATATTGAAACCAAAGGCAAAACATAATTTTATTTATGTGTTTATTTACCAAAGCATTACATACAGTACAGATTTAGGTCCTCTCTCCCACAAAGAGAACAACTTCCACAGGGGCATAGTTTCAGATGGACACAGGTACAGATCCATACAGTCAAATTAGTTAATATATATTTACATATCAACTGTTTATGTCACTGTCTGTGTGCATGCACTCAGATCCTGTAAACTGCAAACTAATCCAATTTATTATATCCCTTAAGGGAGTAGAGATAAAGTAATGCCATTTTCCCATGTTTGTCACGGATTATTTGCTCAGAGACACTGATCACAGACCACCTGTAGGCAGCAATTCAAATCTTTGTGCTTATATTATATATTAATGCTTCACTTTGTGCTTATATTATATATTAATACTTCACTTGTGAAGACAGATAGGGCTCTGTGTTTCTTTGGCCAGCTACAATGACTGCAGAGTATTTTATTCCAAGGGGCACTATATGCTTCATCTGCCATCAAAGGTCATGCAGTATGGTAAAGAAATTTTAATATCTCATAACAGCAAAATACAAGAGCTTATAGAAAAGGAAGTGGAGAATGTTCTGTATGAGCTGGAGCAAGAAAATTCACTTTACACCCAGGACCTGCAGCTGTCAATTGTCAGCTGTGCAGACCCAGTTGTGTTAAGCAGCTGATAGAGAACAACTCAGAAATGGAGTGGAAAGTGAGACCCAGTTCATTTAATTTAACCACTAACCTGAAACATAAGTAGGTAGAACAGCAAAATAAGTTCAAAATCAAGAGAAGAAAACTATGAAACTTATATTTCAGTGAGTGAATGGAAAGGTGTTCTTCACTTTTATCTGCCTAATTTTGGCAAGGATGTTAAGAGTGAGAGCCAATGTTTGCATCCTGCTCTGCAGCTCCACTGCTGCAGCTTCTCCCACACAGCAAACTGCTCTTTCTCTTGCAGCTGCAGCCCCCAGCCCCTCGGAAGAGAGGCAGATATTTGGTGCCAGATGAGCAGCAGCCATTTCACAAAGCTCCTCACCTTCCCCCTGTCTCTTTTCCATGCTGAGTGAGCCCAGCTGTTTTCCCACCACACAGAGCCCAGTTAATGACACACTCAGGTGCAGAGCAGGGAGTGTATGAGGGTGTAAGCTCAGCTAACTATGGGACGAGTCCTGGAACATTTATTGATTTATTATGGGGCAAATCCAGAAGTGATGGACACTTCTGAAGCTCTGCTTTCTTTGAAAGGTGGGAATACAAGCAGGGCCAGACCTCAACAAAGATTATTTCACACATGCACAGGTACAAATACACAGGCCTGCTTGGAAGGCAGAGGGGCTGCCTTAGGTCATCTCCTGACCTTGGCCGTACCCCCTCTATGTCCCCCTCTGCATCATTTTCCTCCACTTTGTTTTCTACCCCTTGCACTGAAATGCCAGATATGTTTACATTGTGCCTGCCCCAGAGACTCCAGTAAATCTCTGATCATATGGCAAAACAGTTATTAGGTGGTTCTCTGTAAACACACATATTGTTCAAATTAGGGCTTGGAGACAGGGGCTTCCTGTTTGCCCTGGTTTTTCAGCCTCACTTGATGAGTAAAGCCTCTGCAAGTGACAATATAATCCTTTTCTGGCAAACTCATTAAGAAGTATAGGTAAGAAATACAAAAATTAGCCGGAGCACAATCACCTCGCTGCATCAAACCTAATGTCTCAGGCCTTCAGAACCATAATCAGCCACAAACTTCTTTAGAACTGCCTAATAAACAGCAAGTCATCAAGACAACCTCTTCTAAGTAGCATTTTAATGGCCATACAGCCTCTGCAGACACCTTTGTGAAGGTGAACTATATCCACTATCGAATTCCAATAGCAGGAATGCCTTTTCCCAACCTGGTTGTTGGGAAAAAACATAAAAACATGTCATAAATAAGGCATTCATTCTACTGGGGGAAGCCTCAAGATTCAAGGATCCCCTGTGAGTGTGGTGAGCAGTCTAAGAGGAGTGTGATGACTGAAAGACAGCTCTTGAAATATTAATTACCTGGAGAGAAGTAATTGATGCCCAGGTGCAGGTTGGGCTGAGTGAACAGACACAACACTAAAGGTTCTGACTGGCATTAGGGCTCAGCCACAAGGTCAGCTGTGAAGAATATTCTGAAAGAAGGATCCTTTGTTGAACTGCATATCTTCAAAGCCTGCATCAGCATGAAACTATTAGCAAGCATCACACCTCTGCAAAGCTTGTAAATGAAGGCTCTGGTATGCCAGGGGCAGAAACAAGGACACAGGGGGTAAAGTCCCAAAGGTTAACTGCTTCAGTGGCTTCAGGTGATGATAAATGCCTGTCCTGTGGCAAATGCAACCACGCTGCCTTCTCATATAACTTGTATGCAGACACTCCGTTTGTTGGAAATGCAATTGTCTGTCAGCTAAATGACCCCTCAAAATAATGAGATTCTCAGGTCTGTTAAACTGGAAAATAGTGTCTCAAACTGACCTGAGTCTGTTAACTGTGTTAATGGCCTGGAAACTGAATACTGGGGTATGCAACATGTTTATCATGTAACTCATTAGTTAGATTTCTAGGTGAGATTTCATTTAACCACCAACCTGAAGCAAAAGTAGGTAGAAGAGCAAAGTAAGTTCAAAATCAAGAGAAGAAAACTATGAAACTTATATTGCAGCGAGTGAATGCAAAGGTGTTCTTCACTTTTGTCTGCCTAAGTTTGGCAAGGACGTTGAGAATGAGAGCCAAAGTCGTTTTTAGTGGTGTGATTCTTTCACCAGTGAAATTTTCTGGTGTGCTGCAATAGATTCCAGCAGGTGTGAATGTAATCTGTCCTTGGTTCTGAGTCTGCAATTAGTGAACCCCTGCTCCTGCTCTGACCTTATCTTAGGAGCTCTTGTTATTTTGGAGAAGTAAGAACTCAGAACCTGAAATTTTTGTTAAAGCTGGTACGGTTTGATTTTTAATGAACAACCTTGCAACTGTGAAATGCAGCTCTGTATACAAACAAATGACCTGGAATTCATTGATTAAAAAGTTTCCTTTGAAGTCATTGATACAGAACTGCTCAGAGCCTGAAATGTTTGACATCAAAGTACATATTTTCTCCTGTTTTTGAGGTAGTGTTTCAACCTTAAGTTAAAAGAACAGAGAGCAAACTGAAATGATACTGAAATAATGGTCAAACTTTTGTAGCCCTGATTTTCAATTCCACCAGCAGATCATAGATCTGATATCTGATGGTTTTGTTAGCTACATGTTACACAAATTCCTCCTATAATTTAGCACCTCCCTTATAGCAGAGGTGAAATATTGTTGTTCCATGTATGATCAGCAAACACTAAGCAAAACCTACTTTCTACAATCAAATAATCATACTTAGCTAAATAAATTGGAGGGTTTTTTCTCATTGTGAGCTGTGTTCTGTTTCTGTTGAACTCTTTCCTTCAGTATTTCCTCAATGAAGATGAAAAGAAGCTCTACACCATTCCTTAACTTACCCAACTATTTTCAATCAAATTGGTGAATCCAGAGGATTTATCATAAGCCAAGCTAACCCTGAGAAAATTAACCCTTTCTCATCAGGCAGAATAGTTCAGTTTTCATAGAGCTTTCCTGTTGATTTTAAATACAAGAAAGCCACTGCTTCCCTATAGTTTTTAAAGGAAATCCTAAGATACGAGTTTTGTGACAAAATTCACTGTTCAAACACAGTCTTCTGGGTTAATTCTGCACAGATATCAAGGATGTTATTCCTCTTGTCCCAAACTCATGCTTGTGCCTTAAGAAAGGGACTGCAATCTTGTGCATTTCTCTTCAGCTGAGCAATAGGAACAGCAGTTACAGCAATTTGGAAAGGGCTGAGAAAATATGAGAGTCTGGAAACAAAGCAACAGGAATTCAGCTGAGCAACCCCAGTCAGAAATCATCTGGAATGTGGCAACACTGAGATGCAGGGTAAGTTATGGATTTGGAAGTAGCAAAGCAAAATTAAATTATCTCAGATCTTTAAAGAAAAAAGACAACTCCTGTGTAGATTAAGGTCCACATTCTCTGCTGCAGTCTTCTTTTTCTTTTGTTACCACTCAGACTCCTCTGATGGTCAAGTGAGGTTGGAGATTGCACAGGATGGACAAACAAACCTTGTCCTCAGCTGGTGATGAAGAACATGCCTGAGGCTTGAATTTTGAGCCATCCACCTACCCAAGTTAAATGCACTGATTTTTTTCTCAAGTATTAGAGTTTAGAATATTAGAACTTGCAAAGCTGAGTAAACTGGTGTGTCTGTATGCACACAAAGGTTGCAAATATCTTTGGAGCTTTGACACAGCTGATGTTGCCAATGCAGAGCAAGAGTTTGAGCACTGATGAGAGCACAAAGTGTCTCAACATTTAAAATTAAGAGAGAAAAGCACTAGTGGTTACAATAGAAAATAATAAACTAAGGCTCGTGGAACCCTTTCACATTCTGTGTTTGAATGCAAATAGCTTCAGGAAATAATTCCTAAAAGCATTCAAAGTGAGGTGCAGTTTACAGACCAGTTCTGGAAGACACCAACACAGTGAGACTGCAATGCCAGAGTACACAGCAGCTTTCAGAAAAGCTGAAATCTGCCTCATTTGAATGTCTTTCAGCTTCATGACAGAAGGGAGGCACATTTGGAAAAACAAAATAAATATTTACTTTGTTTTGTGAAAATAGTGCTATTTGATGGCTAACAGAGAGTTTGGCTTCAGGTGACTGCACAATCCACAATCTAAGTCTGCTAGGGTCAGGCAATAAGAATGGATATTAGTTATGTGCTCTCATAAAGAGTGATCTTCTCATTTACAGTTTAGCCAAAAGAAATGCAAACACTCTTGTGTTTGGGGGGAATGTAAGGGGCATCACCCCCTGATTTCTTGTCTATACCAGTTTTGTAACAAAGAGGCACCATCCTCTGTGGTTTGAAACCTTTCAGAGAAACCTTCCAAAAGCCAGAGACCTTTTAGACAGTATTCACTTAATTAGCCAGTCTGGAGGGTAATCCAGGAGAAGGGAGACTCTGAGGTTTTTAGGATGTTTGCCACGTCTGTCCTCCTGAAGGTGTGTGAGACAGGATCACACAGAATCCCACACACAGAATACTCTGAGCTGGAAAGGACCACAAGGACCACTGAGTCCAGCTCTCAAGTGAAGAACCCCTGTGTCAACCTGTTCTTTCACTTTCTTACTAAGCCTTCTGATGTTTACATTTTTGGAGTCAGATCCTCACACATTTTCTATAAACAACCAGATGTTTTCCTAACGAACTGTTCTTGTTTTTACATTCTCTCCTGGTAGGAGGGACAAATGATTGGCGTTTTCTCGAACCCGTGGAAGCGATGATTGACCCTCAACCTTCCAATGATCATTCACCTTTCTGAAGCCTATCAAAGTGTAAAATCATAATAAACCTCCTTCTTGTTAGAGTGACACCCCTGACCTTGGCTTGGTTGTGAGCACCATGCTCTGACCAAAATGTTGCAAGGTCTGTGGGTTCCAGCCCTCGTGCAATCACCCTGGACTGAATTTTACAAATCCATGCTCTGTGTACAACAAACGATGGCCTGTTCAGCTGTATTAGGAGCTTTTAACAAAGCACAATCAGCTTTTTAAATGTTTGTGGGGAGAAACAAGACTGTACTGCCTGCCAGTCATTGATTCTGCCCCTTAAAAATGGGAATGTTGTGGTGTACAATTTTGAGGAACAGCAACATGATACACTCAGACAAGCCTTGTATGAGTGATTTCAGCTGCAGGGATTTCACATTTACCTCTGTGTGACATAAAAATTAAGTCCTTGTACTCACATGCTATAACACTTTTCCCTAGTCTGCAGCAGTAGATTTGTTTGTCTTTTCAGTGCATAGGAAACAGAAAGTTGTGAGAGGGGCATCCAAAACTAATCAACACATAAGATTTCCTGTGCATTCTCCTTCCAGAATGAGGGATCCTAACTCCTCGTGAAGCAGAACAGAGATCTGTGCACAGCTGCTGTGGGACATGAAAGCATTTCAGGATGACGACTGGTGAAAAGTTTTAGTCATGGAAAAACCTGACCAGGCAATGTTGTCACTGAATACAACTTAAATCTGTAATGCTACCTCATTTTTAAAAGTAGAATTTAAATGCACTTGAAAATTACTGCCTGTGGGAATTTAGTTGCTTCAGAAGATAATTTCAGTGATCTGCACTGTCTGAAACAAGCCTTGACTTGCACTGCTGCTCATTTTTGACTGTCAGTGTGCATACCAAGTGCTATCCATATAAAGAAGGATCAGGTTGAAGGTGCTTCCTTTACTGAGACAGATTTCTCTCCATTAAATTACGGGTTATGTAGCTGAAAATTGCCACTTGATATGGAAAACTGCCATTTATTATTATGCTAATTGAAACTCAGGACATGAAGATAGCAAAAGGACTGATTATTTTCCCTCCTGCTGTAAACTGTGATAGTTGAGGGTTCTTCTGATGGTTTTGGTGTGGTTTTTTCTTAAATTCTAATTGTGCAGCATACTTTTCAGTGGCTAATTTCAAGGCAAAGTGCCATTAGTTTCCCCCACTATTGCCTGATTGCAACAGTAATTGCATCAAGCAATAATTAGGTATCATAATTTATGATACCACAACATTCCCTACAAAGACATCTTCACACAGACCAAATACAACCCATGGTCATGTTTGCTTGCTTTCATTTACTCCACTGATCTCTACCTTTTACATTTTGCAGTGATTGATGCACTTCTGAGTCCTTAATGTTCCCAAGGCTGTTGAGAATGCAAAAAAATGGATCTGATCCTCTGCAAGTGATATTCACTGAGTTTTTGTTTCATCTCACACAGAAAATGCTGAAAGTCCCCAGGAGCTGAGGCACTGTAGATGTCAATTCTGCAAAGGTACAATGCAACCTTTTACTGCTGTGATTTCATGCCCCTTCCAGCAATATTGTCTTGGTTTAGAAGACAGGTATCTGCTAAGGAAAGCTGGAGTTTCCTTGGAATGGAGAATGTAAACCCCCCTCCCTCCAAATTATTATCATTTTACAATTAAGGGCTTTCAGGCAAAGAT
>VYXD01011417.1:96644-146133 GCA_013397195.1 Hylia prasina | reverse complement strand
GCCCGGGCACGGACAGAGCTCCGCACCGGCGCGGGAAGGAACCGCGGCTCCCCCCAGGGCACGGCGCAGCTCCCCGCTCCTCCTTGGATGAGGGTGCGGTGCCCCCTCATCGCGCACACACACACACACACACCCCGCACACTGCCATGGGAGGGACGCGCGCCCTGAGGGCGAAGCGGAGCCGCCCTGCCCTCCCTGTGAAGGGCCCCCCGAGCCCCTGACCGCCGCGGCTTTGACCCAGGGTTGGGCCGCGACCCAGGGACGGAGCAGCCGTGCGCTGCCCGCTCCGGGTCGGTGCCCCCCGGCCCGTTCTGGGGACATCCCCCCGCCCCGGTGAGGGGAGGCTGCCGCGCCTTGGAAAGGAGACGGAGCGGTTCGTGTGGGGGTCCCCGATCCGAGCAGGGAATTTAGTTAGGTACGCGCCGTCCTCACCTGCGGGCTGTGATAACTTCAGCTTTGTTTTGGGTTAGCACGGGCTGCCTGCGTGTGTTGTTGCCCTTTCGGCTTCTTAATGCTGTCACGTTTTTCTGGACTGCACGAATCGCCCGAATTCAGCGCGATCATGCGCTGCCAAAGTGACACGTTGCGGAAAAACATCCGACAAACCTGTTAGTTAGTGGTAATGTTAAATTTCCTGGCATTCGAGTGGGGCGTGAGACACTTTATGGTGAGTTTTAAGTCGAAATAGATTTTTAATTCCTTGAAATTAAGAAGCTCAGGATATTTGTTTCGCCAACTAATGCAAAAAGTGCATACTCACACTTAGCAGTGCATAACATACAGAGATAGTTATTTGCAATCTGGTATTTAATAGCTTCAAACTGTTCCCTTTTACACAGTCTTACGGGAAAATGTGGAAATACGGATGTTTGGATAGAACCTTTCCCCATAAAAAGGTGGGATTGGGCCATTTATCTGAAAATTTCAGATTATCCCTACAATTTAATGTTTTCACATCTGCCTGGGTTTATTAATCTCTTGCATGAACACGTATGTGGAAATACATAGGGGTTTTCAATAGAGGTATGTTGAATCATATTTAGAGCAGGTTTATAGTTGATATCTGCCTTTTTACTGTATCAGCCACATTACTCATCTTGATTTAATTAGCAAGTCCATTCTGAATTTGAAATACATGGCAATTTCACCCATGAGTCTTTCCAGTCTGAGATAACCATCTTACCAGTAAGAAATTACATTAGGAAAATGTTTATTGCGTTAAGGAAATCAACAAAACTGCATCTGGAATTAAAAGCAGCGGATTTATTTTTTAAATTGAAAGCAAGTTCAGAATTTAAAACTTGTAAAAGATTTGAACCCATGGTCTAATTATCTCTTTTTTTTTTTTTTTCTTTCCCTTCTTTTTGCAGATGTGAGTGAGGTCAGTATAATTTTTTTTTTTTTAATCTAACATGTAACACTCCCAATCAACAGGCCACCCTTCTCTTCTTGTGGCAGTGTTATTTTCTAACCTTCATCCCCAAGAGGGTCGGGAAAAGTGGTGATCAAATCCTGAAGGCATTGCCTGGAAAGGTACCCACCCCAATTTCACAAGTGGGACGGCCTTTTTAGGAGACTGCCTCCTTAGGTGTGGGGACCATGAGGAGAAAGTGAGGGACCAGAGCTGTTTGGGCATTGCACCTGGCAGTCTGGATGGGACATAACTCTGCTTTAAAGCCAGTTTTACAGTCTGCATTTCATTGCACATTAGGATTATGAAAGAGCTGAGGTGTGACTTTTTTTTTTCTTTTAAATCCTAATATTTTAGGCTGTAATCACAAAATTATCAGTCTTCAACACAATGTTTTATTACAGTTACGTGCGTCTCTGCCATATTTAACCTCCTAGCCTTCAAAGTGATTTTAAATCATAGTTAAATATATTGGACTGAGAAAAAGTATAGTTATGTAAGAAAATGAGTCAAAGTTTATGCATTATTTTAGTTTAAAATACTGGCAGAAATGGTAACTTTTTTTTTTTTTAATTCTCTTCCTTATTTTTTCCAGGCACCTGCAGGGCGCAAGGTAAGCACTTTTATTTTTCTTGTGTGGAAATGAAGGTGATACCAGGGAGTCTTCTGCAAATTAATATTTTATTGAATTTTGGGTGATTTTTTAATTGGCTATATTGCTTATTTTCGGTGTTCTCTGAAAATAGCAGCAGCGCTGACATGAATGGGTAGGGAGAAGGGAGGGAATGATCAACGCATCATTTTAACACCAGGGTAAATTCAAATATTGAATTAAAGGTGTTTCACCCGTGAGCAGAACTAAGCCTACCGAGACCTAAGTGACATCAAAGTTGTCATTCTTATTTAAACAGACGTCCTTTGTAAAGATTTACGTGGATTGAATAATACAGCAATATCCACGCAGGTCTGAAAGGCTAAATCAATTCTATGTTATTTCTAAAATCACTACTGTTAAATTGGAACCAGTTATTTGGTAGAAACAAACTGCAGTTTTGCAAGTAGTTCTGTGAAGTGACACTTTTAATTCACACAGTGGTGGCAGTGGCTAATCTATTTGCAGTAGATGGATGTGGATGAAATTAGAAAATGTAGAAAATAGCTGTTGGACCTGTGTGTGCAGCCTTCTTTTCCTTTTAAAAGTACTCTAATTATTCCTGATGTGTCTGTTTCCCTGTGTTGTCCTGGAAAGTTTCCACAGTAACTCACTGAGTGTTATTTTCTTCTGGCAGGGCCCTAGAGGAGACAAAGGGCCACAGGGAGAAAGGGTAAGGAGTCAGATTGACATTTACTTGTTGGAAAACTGGTAGGAAAAAACCAAGTTTAAGCATTGCTGTGAGGTTAAATGATTGTCCCCCGCAGAAGATTGCATGAGAAATTTAATTTAAAAAAAGAAACCCAAGTTACCCATGTGACAAATTCAGCCTGATTATGGTCATTGCGCCTGAGCAGATGTGGTTGAGGTGGTAGGGCAGCCTGACTCTTCAAATGATGATTTGAAAAATGTTTTTCCAGCTGCTCACAGTAGAAATAACACATAGAAATGCAGAGGGAAAAGTTTACGTGTAAAGATGTAATCTCTGAATAATAAGTTTTTATGGGTTCTCTACTTAAAACCTGAATAAACTAACCTGGTTCTGAAGATAATTTATTGTCTGTGCCTCCAGCAATGTTTTGGAGAGGCTCTTTTTTTGGCAGCTGGGCATTTGTTACCTACCTTCTGCTAGTCCAGTGTTACACTGCTGAAGGCTCTACCGTAAAATAAGGAGTAGTTGAATAATTTAATTGTCATGTTCATTCATATTGCTGACATCTGCTTTTCTGGTTTGCTTCTGCATCACTGCTGCTTTTCGTAAAGTGGTGTTATGAACTTCACATGCTTGCCTGGGTTGTGTGTAGTTGTGTGTCTTTTTCCCTTCCCTCTGAAAATGAAAATGCCATAGTGCTCATGAGGGAGCTCTTGGAGATTTCTGAGATCACAGTGTGCTGACAAAGGTGGTGGAAACTATTAGGAAGACTGTATCATTGTGATCAGCTGGATATTTGGTTTAGGCTGCCACTAAACTAAATTTGTTGAATCAAATGAGATGCTTGCTTTGTTCTGAAGGCAACAAGCCTAACTCTGTCCCTTTAGAAATCCATTTATTATGGATTTCATTTAGTACTGAACTGGATCCAAAAAAAAATCAAATTAAATACCTCACACCAATTGCCATGATGCCAAAACTCGACCAGCTTTGTGTGCTGAGGATGAAAGAATTTAAGGACAAATGTTACTGGACTGAGCACAGGTAATTTCAGTGTGTTGTAAAAGAAGTTCTGACAGTGATAGCAGATGGATGGTGTCAAAAATATGTAGAAGAGCACTGCTGAATTTTAATTGGATTTGCAATCCAGCAAATTGTCCATACTGATTCAAAACTGGCATTGCACTTGCTCTGGATCCGTGTTAACTCATATCAGTAGGGCTGACCTGTTCTAATATCCTCAGCTGTCAGATTTTAGGCTTTTTCTAACAGGATCTGCCAGGCTGTGTGGGTTCACATGGGTCACCTGGGGCTCGTAGGTCCAAAGTTTGTCACTTAAGGTGAAACTTCCCAATCTGGACGTCATGCTTTGGTGGTGTAAATCCAATATTGCCCCCATAAATCTCCTCAAATACGAAGCTCCAGTACAAATCTGACACAAGGAGTAGCAAGGTAACATAAAATCTACGTTTATTTTCTCAGGTTAAGCATTCGTTGAAACTATTTACTGAAATATCTAGCACTGCTGTAGGGTGTGCTGTGAGTGCCTGGTTGCTGCTGAAGTTACCACCTCAGAGATTTCTTCAGCCACTTCTAATTTTCCCCGTACAATTCTCTCTTTAGGGTCCACCAGGCCCACCAGGCAGAGATGGTGAAGATGGTCCTCCAGGTCCTCCAGGCCCCCCTGGTCCTCCAGGTCTTGGCGGAGTAAGGCACCCAAAACTTCCTATTACCAGAACTCATAAAGCTGTGCTTTGTGACCAGGATGAAATTTATGTCTGCTGGAAAACACTGTGGTTGAATTGAAGGGTGGAAGAAACATTCTCTTGTGAGCCACAAGAAACTGACGGTCCCGGTTCCAACAAAACCCTCCTTGGGATGTGTATATTCCATGGAAAATTTGGATTCTGTGTTCGACAGGGACTTAGGAAGAAGAGCAAATCAACTCTGTTATTTAGCATTAAACTTACACAGCAGTAATGTGTATGGGTTGGGCATCAGCTAAATGAAACCAGTGCTGTTAAGCAGATGGGGAGAAGAAACCTTTGTGGTTGGATTCAGGAGACAGCAACTGCATTGGAATAAGTGAAGAAAATGAGCCCTTAAGCTAAAAATCAATTAAAAGTGCTATAGACTTTTAGAGTGTTGTCCTTTAGATTTCTTTTTTTATCTGTATTTGTACTGCAGAACTGTAAACGGGCTGTTGCATGCACAGTTTGTGCACCATGCCCATCCTGTATTCCCTTCAGAATGCTGAAATTTAACTCTTTGCTGGACTTCAGCTTGTACAGGGAGCATGAAGACACAGGCAGTGTTCTATTGATCAAGTTTAATAAGTCATCCTGCCTGGAAGAATACTCTCTTGACTTCAGTGTGAACAGCAATACTTTATTTTGCTAGTTGCAAATATCAAACTGCTTTCATTCAATCTTTCTGTTTTAATGTGTCAATTAAACAAGAAAAGGGGGTTTGGTTGTGTTGTGGACAATCTTTTTCTATTTTGATAAAATGTCCAAAATCCATGGCAGTGTTTCTGAGGCTGTGTGCTCCTCAGATGTTTCTGGAACTGTAGGGCCCACCTCATGCAATACTCACTCAGGGCTGGTGCATGAATTTTACTTGTGCATATTTTTTCACTGCTTTGCTTAACTTCCCTCCTTAGGCAGAATAATTTGAGAGCTTCAAGAAAGTTTTCAATTTTAAATGAGCGCTGAATTTGCAGTCCAGTTTTCAATTCACACTATTGAATGCCTCTCTGTCACTTCTGCAGAGGTGTTTGGGTTTGAAAGGGCCTTCCTGGTAAAATCAAATCTTTTTGGAAACAAGTGAATAGACATTTATAGTAGGAATATATTTACTGAGTTACATGCTGCTTTAACAAACAAAATTAACAAATACTTTATATATAGCAAGTATAACAGATCAGATTATATTCAGATACAGAATGTTAATTGAAAATAGTTTTTAAAGTAAAGTTTTTAATACTTTGATTTTAACCTTTTTATTACCTACAGAACTTCGCCGCTCAATATGATCCATCGAAAGCAGCAGATTTTGGCCCAGGACCTATGGTAGGTACATGACACAGCACTTGATAATTGACATGAATAATGTCTTTGAGGTTTTCCTTTAACTCTAATTCAGCTGCATTAATGAAAAAATAGTATTAAAAACAATGGTTTGATCATACATTGACTCAGACTGGAAACTGATCCTTTAATATAGGATGGTGGTAAGTGTTTTAAATAGTCTGAGGACTTGAAATATGCTCTTGGATCTGTGTATTTATCTTGAATATAGCACTGCTGGGTCTTGTGCTTTAACTCTGTTGACCAGATTTTTATGAGTCCATGAATCTCATAATCTGATGTTGGATAACACACGTGCTTTGATAGCATTCCTTTACCCATACTGAGACAGAAGATTGTGTTTTAGGAGTGAGATTAGCTGTGAAGCTGCTCTCTAAAGCAGACGAGAGCCTAAAAAGTGACTCAGCCTCTTGGCTGCAGTTGGTGATGATTTTTCCTCCAGGGCTGTACAACCCTTTTGCTATCCTTGGACAGCACAGGTTTTCTAGCAAACTATTTGGTTCTCAACATCTGAATGTTAGCACTTGGTGCTGTAAGGGTGCTCTGGGGAGGACTCTGTAGCTCACTATATACCAGGCACAAATGGAATTTAAGGGCTCTATTGCCACTCCATGTGAATTTCCAACCCTTCCTTATGTCAGCAAATGTTTTCAGTGCACATAGATTGCAGAATTTGGGTTGAATTCACCACACTGACATCACAAAAAGTGCAGCAGGATTGAGGGATGACCAGGATTATCCTGGGTCAAGTCTCTACTTCCAAAAACACTCTCACATTGAATTGATTTTGGAAAATACTTTGGCATCCATTTAGTTATGAAATGTAGGAAAACAGGAGTACCTTTAATAGAGTTCTGCCCTCAGTGTCTGATGATTAATCAGGAGACATAGGTGAGGATTTGAGGTGTTTCTGTGTTCCGATTTTTGAGTCAGGTTCATTTAACAGAAGCAACAGCAGAATCCACCTGTTGTGAGGAAGTTTTAAGTTTGACAACACGTAACAGATTGGGAAGGGAAAAATAGGTATAGAATATAATTTATGAAGAAGTTCACAGGGTTTATGCAGAACATACCATTCAGACTGTCTAGAAACCATTATTGTTCCTAGAATTACTGCATATTTTCATATCCACAACATTGCTTTAACTTCTGGGAGTAAATGTCTGCAATTAGTGTGCATTTATTCCTCTTAACAAAAGGTTTTCAGTCTTATGAGAAAGCTACATGAACCACTGGAAAGTTGTCATATGACTTTAATCTTGTAATGAGAAAATCTAAAAGACTTTCCAAGAAAGCCTTAGAACCAGTTTAAAACATAATTATTTGGACTAGAAGTCTAAGTTAAAATTTCAGTTTGCAATTGTTTGCTGGCTTAGTAAAATTTAATGTAACTGTTTAGAGAGAGCACCAATCTATGGAAATTTCCTTTTTAGAAGTGATTTTCTCACCCTCTGTTTTCAAGATGTATGTAAATTGTAAATAATGTCAAGGAGAGTATATTAGTGACTTACTTTGCAAGTGATGTGAAAAGAATTTAATCAACAGCAGAAAATGATGAAATGTTTAAATAGAAGTAGATAATTATTGGAAATAGGTGTTTACACTGTATGTATTAGAGCATTTCATAATGTGCTATGACCCTCATCTTTAAACTCTGCACACTTCTGCACGAGAAGGGTAGAGGGAAGAATTCAAAAAAGAATGAACCAGTTCACTTGATAACAAGCCAGAAAAGATTAAGAAGATGAATCATAAAGTTCACAGCCACAATGGCACATTTCTCATCATCCCACTGGGTTCTGTGCTGGTTTGTTGCCATTAGAGGATGTTTTCACTGGGACTGCCTGTGCAAATTCATGCAGAGCTCTTAACTTCCTCTAGTTCCATCTGAACATTGCACAGTGATGCTGAGCAGTATTTTAGGAATGCTGGGGATGGGTGTTAGAGAGGGGTTTATGTAATTGTGATGTTTTTAAAAAGATCTCCTGGTTTTTCTTCCCTAGGGTTTAATGGGACCCAGGGGCCCACCTGGAGCATCTGGACCCCCTGTGAGTAGAGTCTTCTCTCTCCTGCTGACATTGACACACCTGTAAAATTGCAGATCATCTTGTTTGGGAACCAAAAATATCTCCCTCGTTTTCTAGGGTCCTCCTGGTTTCCAAGGTCTTCCTGGTGAGCCTGGAGAACCTGGACAAACAGTAAGTACAGACACTGCTGGCAGCAGGAGACAGCACACCCAGGTGGGCTCGTCATGCTGAGGCCCATTTCTCATATCCATGTGCACTTGTTTGGATGTTTGGATCCTGCTGCTTGATCCTGTTACAGAAACAGAGCTGAACACTCACGTTCAGGCTCTCTCCCCTTGGAATCATAAAGTGCAAAGTCACCTGTGCCCCAGCTCGAGTCAGAAAACAGTGGGAGGATGTAGATGAAGACTGGTGCTTCAAGTGATTCTCCATCTGTTTTTGACAGGGTCCCCATGGTCCTCGTGGTCCCCCTGGTCCTCCAGGAAAGGCTGGTGAAGATGTGAGTGGTCATTAAATGTTTCCCGTCTCTTTTGGGGTGGTGATTCAACTCTTAACAACTAGATTTTTGTTAAGCTAAGCATTGTATTGGCCGTATTTTTTTACATTGTTAAAAAACAAGTAAACCCTTGGGATAATTATGTTATGGTGTAAGAGATGCAGCGTGCTGGAAATGTACAGAAAATTGGATAACTTTCAAACCACTCCAAATACATCATTTAACTTCGTGATTACAGGGAGGAGAGAACTTAAAAGTTAAGAACCTCCCTGTATTTATGGAAAAAGAGAAGCCTTGTCAATGTATTTTCTTAGTGTGTTTTCTTATTTCTCTTAGTGGTTTGTGTTGGTGGTTTATAAAAAGGAGCTTTTCTTCTTAGTGCATCTTCATTGCATTTTTTAGGGTCACCCTGGCAAACCTGGAAGACCTGGTGAGAGGGGTGTTGCTGGCCCTCAGGTGAGTAGTGCTCCACTGGATACAACACAAACCACTTCACTAAATCAATGAAACCTGGCAATCTTTCTGCATTTCACCACATCAGCAGTCCAGTAATATTCCTTATAGATGGATTAATACAACCTCAGCCCTTGCCTGCAGGGATATCACATAGTTAGGTTTTATTTTGTGTCCCTACCCCATTTCCCACTAAAGCCTGTAAGGAGTGGCACAGTGAGGAGTTACACAGGGGCAGGTAAGCAGGCACCTGGGCACAGGAAATTTAAAAAGCTATCACATGGTAATGCATGAAATTCCTGAGATTCAGAGCTGAAAAGAGCAGGTTGAAACAAGTCTGGTCTTGAGGGTCTGGATTCTATTCCTTACTTGAACAATAGCAACCCAAATCTACTTGTTGATTTTATTGAAAGACTTATTCATCACCTTTCCTTTTAACTGCACTGTATAATAGGAGGGAGAATCATTTGTGCACTGTGTGTTTTTAGGGTGCTCGTGGTTTCCCTGGAACTCCTGGGCTGCCTGGCTTTAAGGGAATTAGGGTGAGTACATATGAACTTTTTCCTGAATATTTAAGACTAACATCACTGCAGCACACTGAAAACCCCTGGAAATCCTCTGAAAGTGAAGAGTGCATGAAACTCTTTGAAGTTTTTAATATTGCCTGATAGGAAAGACTAATTATTTCTGAAAAATCAGAAGATTATGTTACGAAATAATTTTTGGGAGGAAGGTGTTACAAGACTAAGAATTTGCATATAGTCATTTGAGAGGAAATATGTGTCAATATTTCTTTTTCTACTCCATATATAGGGACACAACGGTCTGGATGGTCAAAAAGGACAACCTGGTACTCCTGGCAGCAAGGTAAAGACAAAACCTGAAAATGTAGGGTGCATTTGTAGCTCTTCCTAGCAAGAGACATGTGAAGTCCCATCCAGCCAGTCTTCCACGTGGCCATTAAACATTGCCCAGCTGCAATAATCCAGAAATCAGTGGATCCATGTAGAACAAATGCATGCACCTTGTCATGGGAAAACATTCCTGGGGCCTTAGTTGTGAGCAAGTTAATGCTCTCAGGGAATAAAGGCTGCAGAACTGGGCTCTTAATTGACTGTTCAGCAGCACTTCACACTGATTTTGCTGTCTCTGCTCTTCCCTGGATCCTACTCTGCATTTTTTTAAAGCATGCTAAAATGAAAATGTCTCAATTTTCTACAAAACTCTGTTGTGTGAGACACATGGTCAGTGTAAAAATTTCCTGCTAAAAATTTGGATAGATGCAGTGCTTTGCTGAATTAAGGCTATTTAATCCTCACAGTGTTACTTCATTTTGTTGTCTTCATATTGGTCTAGCACATTTGAGCACTACCCTTACAAAAAACCAAAAACTTTAAAAATATATTCTGGAATATAGTCTAGAAACATCTATGGTAAAATAAACTCTTTTAGTTTTTTCCTCTCCCTTTCTGCTTCAGTACCTAATATCATTGTTCTTAAAAAAAACCAAAAACACTGTTGCATCATTATGGTACAGGAAGTCCTGACTGAGTCACAGGAGATTTGTATTCACACTTCTAATATAACAATGAAAAACCCAAATATTAATTATCCATCTTGCTTGTTTCTAAGAGCTCAGCACTGCTTGGTTATAGGGTTTTCAATGGTAACACAGCATTCTTCAATATCACTGCAAGTTGTCAACCTTCAGAAAGAGTTTAGATGGCAAAGTCTGTCCAGTCACTGGAGATTTAAAGCAGATAAAGCACATAAGTAAAGGATGGAACAGTTACTAGTAAGAGTGCTGGAAAATACCAGCATATTAAATCAAAGTTCATGCTACAACCATGCTGAAAGCAGCACTGAAGGCAAAACCTGCTCTGGGCAGCATTTTTGATTAGGTGCATTGAGGTGTATTCAGGCTACAAGTGCTCTAAGAGAAATCTTGTCACACAGAGCAGCCCAGAGCTGCTGAGAACACAGTGCTGAAGGGAGAGCAGCCCTGGATTAGTGGCTGTTCCTCAAACCCTCAGTGTTGTTGGTCTGAAGTTAAAAATAACTGAGGCAGATCCTTATTTTAAGCTGTTTTGAGAGGACTTTGTCAACTGGTACTAAGGCAAAAGAAAGCTTCATCCTGCTTCTGCTCTAGCTAAAAAAACAGCTGCTGATTGATCTGGGTTTGTAGTTGACTATCCAGATTAAATCTCTTAAGTTATACTACAGAGTAAATGCCAGGGAAAAGAAAAGAGTAAAGAAAGCTGAGCAAGTGACACAACTTTCTCTGGCCCTCCCCTTCTGAAAGGATTCCATCTGGCTGTGTGTGCAGGGAGTCTCTGCACCCTCAGGACTTGATGTGCAATTATTGCATAGTGTGATGCAGAAACGTGGACAGTTCTGTGTTTTAAAGTGCTACAGAAGACACAGACAGTGGGATCCAGTAGCTGAAAACCTCTCTGATAGTGTCAGACCCTCTGTCCAAAGCATCCTTTAAGTAACTCAAGCCTCCAAACTTTGTCTTCTTCACAGGGAGAGCCTGGTGCCCCTGGTGAAAATGGTACCCCAGGACAACCTGTAAGTATTCACTGCTGCTGTGGGAAATTAGAATCTGATAGATTTAGTTCAGCCAGCCTTTTCTTCATTATTTGTCATTATTGACACTCCCGATACTCTAATGTAATAGTAATATGACTTAGCAGAGAAAAAAAAAATCTCTGTTTATCTACATTCAATGAAAAGATACAAATGAATTAATTCAATTTTTCTTCCAAGGGTGCTCGTGGTCTCCCTGGTGAGAGAGGAAGAGTAGGTGCCCCTGGACCAGCTGTAAGTGGCTTCCCACCTGTCTCCTGTCATGAACCAACCACTTGCTGTGGCTTCCTCTGACTTTCAGTTCCCTTTTCAAACTATTTGTCATGTTCTCTCCTCACAGGGTGCTCGTGGAAGTGATGGCAGTGCTGGCCCCACTGGACCTGCTGTGAGTCCCAGTCTTGCTTTTTGACAGCCTGGTGCCATTAGGTTTTCTGCTTCTCTTCCTGTTTCCAGAGGATTTCTTGGGATTTTAAGAAGTTGATTGTCTTGATGTTGTTAACATAGTCCTTTGTTGCTTGTCAGGCCTTCACAAAGAGAATTAGTGAAACATAAACCCTTTGCAGACAATATTTATGAGAGCCTCAGGATTTGTATTAAACACATCCACATCAAAGGAAGCAAATAGTCTCTTGTTTGCACTGGTGATTTCATGGGAAGGTTTCCCAGGACACCTTACTGGGAAATACCTAGTGCACAGAATTCTCATTTCCAGCAGTCTAACAGAATAATCCTCATCCAAAATCTAAAGAGGCTTCCTACTTTTTAGCAGATATATACCATGCACATGTTACAGATGGATATAATTACACACATCCTGTAAATTATATATGCACAATAGCTTTGCACCTCTCAGCCAAACAGGCACTTAATCTTTTTCATTCAGCACTGACACCTGAGTTGTGAGCTGGTGTGAAAGGCCAGCAAGATCCAGCTCTCCTGGTCTGACTGGTAAACAGTAAATACTCTAATAAGAGCTAATCCATTGCAAATTTGTCTGTTTAAAAGGAGTTGGTGGTGCCATAATTTACCCCTGACTTCAGTGAACCTCATTTATCTCAGCCACGTAAATAGGAGTACAAGGATAAAGTTTTGAAGCTGTAAAACAAATCTGAAATTCACCAGAACAATAGCAATAACAGTTAATAGGTTTTTTTCTTCTTACTTTCAAAAACTGAGTCTGTGATGAAGCTGCTCTTGGTTCTGTTTTGCCAAAGCTGATTCTAATACCTTTTGCCAAAGTTGATTTTGATACCCCTTGTCACTTCAAACACCTGTTGTACTTTAACAGAGTAGAATGTGAATTCCTCTCAAATTCTCCCATGTGGAGTATTTACAAAAATGTGTGATTGGGCAGTTAAATGGCAGGCAAATAAAAATCTTACAGCTAAGATCTGATGTAGTTAGAACCAAAACATTTTAGCTGAAGGCATTTGGAATGAAGGCAGTTGAGTTACTGTAGGAAAAAATGTTCTGAAGCTGCTGATTGCACAGGTTGTTGTTCACAGTGTTGCATCATGTCCCAGTGACTGTGCCAGGCTGAAGTTATCTTTCACATACCTAGGCTATGATACCTTTATATTCTGCAAAACCATTATTAACACTCATTTTTTTAAAAAAAAAACTAAACCAGAAGTAATGTTTTATCCTTCTTTCCACTTGAAATTTAAAATGTAAAAAAGTCATTGCAGGGAAAATTCTGGAAGTTCATGCTTTCAAACATATCCTAAAGGGCATTTGGTCTTTTTTTCTTTTTAATTTTTTTGTTTATGCAAAACTAATGACAATTCCAGGTACCCCTTTTATAACACAGTAGGTTATAGAATGTCTGAAGCCAATTCCCCTTTGTCATACCAGCTGACACATTTTATTACCTTGGATTTGTGAGGCAGTTTTATTATAATATTTCTGATTGAAAGATGTTAGCTCACAAAAATAGTAGATACCAATTCCCAATGTCAATTAATGAGTTGGATTTTTAATTAGTAATTGAAGAAAAACTATCCCTTTTTGTTTGTATGCCTTAAAAAATTGAGGATATAGATCCATCCGTGTATCTTCTCTGGTAATGTCTGGTAATTATAAATCTCACAGCAACATGTAAACACAGAGTGAGTCCTCCTGCCTCTGCTCATCCTCTGTTTGCTCTTTCTCAGGTGTTTGGCCTCAAGGCAAGGTTTTACCAATTCTTGCTTAATTTGCACTGCAGATGTTGTTTAAGCATTGAGCTGGCTCTTAACTGTTTGTAGTGAACCACCTCAGTCAGTCTGGAGCTGCAAAAGGCAACTGATACGCTAAGCTGGAAATCTGTGGAAACCAGTGAATGTGCATTTTTTTAAAATCTGTTTATTTCAACAAGCAAAAATGCTTCTGTTGTCACTGAACAACATTAATTTCCCTTTTGTTTCCCAGGGCCCCATTGGTGCTGCTGGTCCTCCAGGCTTCCCAGGTGCTCCTGGTGCTAAGGTATGAACATCTGCTTCATGGTCAGGAGGAAGGGTACTAACCAGAGTGTCTAGACAACAAAAAACCAACAAAAAAAACCCCAAAACAAAACAAAAAAAATCCACAAAAAAACACACACAAAAAAACCCACCCTCAATGAACTAAGAATGCTTGCTTATTAGTTACTCTTGGGATTCATCCTCATCCTGAGCTGCATTTGGAGAACATCAGATATAAAATACAGCACTTGCTTCACAGCTGGAGGTGGATGCTGGGCAGGTTCAGGAAGACGTGTAATCCTTTCAGATACACCCTCCAAGGGGGGCATGAAGCATGATAAGTAAGCAAAGCAGCAGTTAACATTGCTTTACAGAAATAGTGGGGGATGAAGAAGCTGCATTTGAGAATTGGGCTACTTTCAGCCTAAGTCCTTGAAATTACAATGTAGAAATTGCATTAAAATTTTTCATGTTTAGGGGAGTATAATTTTGCTCTTGCAGACTCTAGTTTAAATTATTCACTTTATTGTTCAAATCTTACCATACTTTACCCTGGTAAGAGCCTCAATATTTTGAGTGTCCAAGGAAGGACAGAGAATTTGAGGAAAGAGTATTGTATATACTTAATTTACAAATTTTCCTGATCATTTGCCACAAAATCCATGTCATTCTGTGTATCAGACAAAATTTAATCCACTTTTAGAAGAAAAAAAGTATTGTTTTCCAGACCCTTTTATTTTAACTGCAGGGAAGAGGAGAAAAAATTGAGATCCCATTCTGGTTATTCTTTCCAAAAGGCAAGACTTGTGAAGAGCATTAAGTCTTCTCTAATGCAGATGTAAGCATCACATCTATGTGATAGGATGTAGTTTCAAAAGAGAAAACTGTCTGCATATCCAGGGTGAACTCTGAACTGCTGAAGAGAACTTGTCATTATATTCAGGTTCTTGTAGTCAGCTTGGGGAATACAACATTCTAGAAATAAAAGAAAAATCCTTTTTTTTTGTAATTTACTCAGCTGTGAACACCATTGCATGGCACTTTGATCAGGCATAACTTTGCACCTGTGCAAATGGCATCTGAAAGTGCAAGATAATGGCCAGTCAGGTCTCATGCACTGTGGCACCTCAGGCCACTTCTGGAGGCACATGGATGCAAAAGAGACTGGAATTCTAATTCTGATTTTTTTTTTTTTTTTTTGCTCAACCTTCTGGGTAAGCATCTGTTTTTCCTGTCTTAGCCATTACCTTAAATAGAGCCTAACTAGACATCCCAACCTGAGTGCCTTTAAAATCCATCAGAAGCCCTCAGCTGCTTGGTTTCCCGGCCTCTGAAGTGGGAATAGACAAATATGATGATCTCCATGCAGGATTGCCTCCCTGTTGCCATGACACTGTGTGCACTGATGGAGGGTTGTGTCCTTCTCTCCACCAGGGTGAAATTGGACCTGCTGGGAACGTTGGCCCCAGTGGTCCTGCTGGCCCAAGAGGAGAGATTGGACTTCCTGGTTCCAGTGGTCCTGTTGGCCCTCCAGTGAGTAACTTGCCAGTGGGTTTCATCTATTGTCATATGTGGGCACTTTTGGTTCTGAATTAATCAGTAGTATTGTCTTTTTTTAACAGGGCAACCCCGGTGCTAATGGTCTTCCAGGTGCTAAAGGTGCAGCTGTAAGTACAACCACACTCACCCAGAGCATTTGCTCTGCAAAAACCCAATTCAGCTGATGCAGCAGAAGAGGCAATGGGTTCACAATTCCTTTTTTCCCCCTCTGTTGGACAGGGTCTTCCTGGTGTTGCTGGTGCTCCTGGCCTGCCTGGTCCCCGTGGTATTCTTGGTCCTCCTGGCCCTGCTGGTCCTAGTGGTGCTAGAGGACTTGTTGTAAGTGACCTCCTGTATTGCAGGTGTTTGAAAACCAGACACAGTGTCCACAGTTGTAAAACATCTCCTCTGGATAACGTTTTTTGTTGCAGTGCAGACATTTTTTCCTTGGTACACTGTAATTGAATGTTGTGGTTCATTGCTGTGTCTCATTACTTGCTTTAGATGCTGAGACTGAAAAAGGTTCACTTTGCACTCCCTATGAGTGAAAGGAGTGGTTGGATTCAGTGATCCTTGTGGATCCCTTCCAACACAGAATATTGTGTCTGTGCAGCTCTGTCTTTGGTGACAGCATCGAGAGAGATGTGGCAGCCATCTCACAACAAGGCCCTCACTGGGTTATCCTCAGTGGAGGAGCCAGCCCTAACTGTGTCACTGTTCAACACTGTCATTTCTGAGCATCTTTTACATGCTTGGTTTTGTGCCTTTTAAGTCAAAAACACAGTCGTGCTCCTTGACCATTTTCACAACAGAGGGAGGGATGCCATTAGAGGATAAAAGATTTTTTTTTTTTGATTCATGAGTAAGCTCTCCAGGTAGAAGAGAGATTTTTGGAATGATGCCTAATTCTGTCATCTCTTTCTGTTTCGGACTCCAGGGTGAACCAGGCCCCGCTGGTGCCAAGGGAGAAAGTGGTATGAAGGGTGAGCCTGTAAGTATGGCAAAATGTGAAGGCTGCTTCAATCAAAAGCCTGATAATATCTGCAACACGGTGTCTGACACCTTCTTTTTCCCCTCTTTGTCCAAAATAGGGTGCTGCTGGACCTGCTGGCCCTCCTGGCCCTAGTGGTGAGGAAGGCAAGAGAGGCAGCCCTGGTGAACCTGGCTCTGCTGGTCCCCCAGGCCCTGCTGGTCTGAGGGTAGGTTTTCTTTTCATGTTCCAGACATAGAAGCAAAAAGGAAAGTGGAAATCAATCCAGAGTCCCACAGGCAAATTAAATAATTATGAGTAATTAAATTTACATTAATGCTGCTAAGCAGTGATAATTTTCTGTTCTGGGCTTTTTGATTAATTGAGACCAAACCCATTTTTACTCTGTATTAATGCTTATGTACTGTCTTATCCCTGAAGTATTTAGAGATTGCTTTGTGTAATATTTAGTGAATTATCTTTTGATTACTCTTAAAAGTTTGTGGTGGGATTTAAAATGGACAATAGGCTCACACATAATGGGGGAGGAAATCTTTCAGTTCAGCGTCTTCAAGGATGCCTAGCAAACTTTTCACTGGGTGAGGAAGCCACTTCAGGAGGCATGTGGCTTTATGAAGGAAAATAATTCCCAGGAAAATAATAAGAAAAATGGCAGTGCTTTCCCCCAGATTTTTTTTTTTTTTTTGGCAGAGATAAAGAATTTAGAGTCAGTAACTCTCTACAGGGAATGTGGAACTGTGTGGGCCAGGCTGTGGGATCCCAGCTGCTGCCTAGAGCCACTATTAGTTACAGTGAACACTGAGAATGATACAGACATTAGAATTTAAACAAAACTACAGGAACTGAGGGAGATTTCTTACCCAATACCTGTTCACACTGAGGTGGATGTGCTCAAAGCTGCCCTGACCTCAAATTCACCAGACTTTCTGGGAAGGCTGACATCTGGTAGGCACTATGCATCTCACAGGAACAGATTGATTTCTTTCCCTTTCTTGATTTGTTTTGTGTTGGCTTGCAGGGAGTTCCTGGATCTCGTGGGCTCCCTGGAGCTGATGGCAGAGCTGGTGTCATGGTAAGACTTTTGTCTGGGTCACTATTTCTGCACCACCTTTTATATACAGGCGCGTGATGCTTTTTTGCTACCTCTGCCTGATTTTATTTATTTCTTGTGGTAGGGACCTGCTGGTAACCGTGGTGCTAGTGGTCCTGTTGGTGCCAAGGGTCCTAGTGGTGATGCTGGCCGTCCTGGTGAGCCTGGTCTTATGGGTCCAAGAGTAAGTTTGAACTCTGTGGATTACGTTTGAACTACACAGAAAGAAAATCGCTTGCAAGTAATGGGCAAAATTATTCAGAAATCCAGCTGCAAAAATTCAGCACGTGTTAACCACAGTTAGGGCACTCCCACCATTCAACTGAAAAAAAAACCTCATTAGGAACGATTAGGTGGCATCAAAATGTTTATTGAAATTAGTTACTTTTGTTAGGGCAGCATTTGATTGCCTTGGAATGGAGCACTGTCCTCTTGTACTGGACACTTCATTGATTTCTGTAAGGGGTTTCCACCTGTGATTATTTACAGAATGTGATCATGATCACATTGAGGTGTGTGTTTTCTCTTTAACGAGCTCATAGAAAATCAGACCCTACTAAAATGATGTGGAATGGCTGATGTCAGTTATTTCTTCTTTATTTTGCCAATGATGTCACTGAAAACAGCCATTCACTTTTAGTGGTGTTTTCTGCAGCCAGATTATGTTCATCTCATTACATTTATATTCCTTGTTCTTTCTCTTCCTACCCTACCCTGTGAAGTGAAAGTTTGCAATGCACATACGAGTATTAGGCATCTGCAAACATTCAAACACACAATCCTCCAAAGCAGAGCCTAAATTAGTTTCTCTGAGTAAAACAGGTATTTCCCTGTACTGATTTTCAACTGGCATGGGAGCACAAACCAGCAAATTAACACTCAGTGTGCCTCAGGTGGAAATGTGATAGCACCTGCAGCCCTGTTTAAACAGTGTCCATGGATAACTTGGCACCTCTGTGTGTGTGCATGCAGACATGTAGAAAAAATGGTGGTTACGTGTTGGGTGAGTGGGTTTCCTCCTAAAAACATGAAACTTCTCCTTTCTCAGGGTCTCCCAGGTCAGCCTGGAAGCCCAGGCCCTGCTGGCAAGGAAGGTCCTGTTGTAAGTACCTCGCTTTTTATTCTGTTCCCCCATTGCACGGGAGAGAATGGTGCACAATTGTGTAAATCAGACGTCTCAGCACTGAGCTCTAACACAACCAATGCAAGATTTTCTGTTGCTGATTTTCTGTCAGAAGATCAGTGTGAAGCTTTCCATTCCTTTCTGTGGGTCTCAGATCAGGCCTGGAAGGGGAAGAAGAAATACAGAGTTCTACAAAAAGGAGAACAGGGGAGGGATGCATGAGCATGTGATGTATCAACAGTGGTGAAAAGTTAGATGACATTTGCCTCCTGTCAGCACATATTTCTCCTAAAGCTGAACCCAAATTACCTCAGCCATTTAATAGAAGGATTGCATTTTCTAGGGTTTCCCTGGAGCAGATGGTAGAGTTGGGCCAATTGGTCCAGCTGGTAATAGAGGTGAGCCTGGCAACATTGGATTCCCTGGACCAAAAGGTCCCACTGTAAGTACAACACAGAAATTTTCTATTGCTGTGAAAGCATTTCCAGACTAATCTGTAGGTTCCCAACTCTGTCATTAATCCAACATATCTCCCTGTTTCCTTCTGTGCTGCTCCCTGGATGGCATCCAGTCACATTCAATAGTTCTGTTTCAAATTATTTTCCAGTTATCTAAAGTATGATTAAAGAAATGAAAGAACAGTTTAATTAGCTTAGGGGTATTTTTGACATGGAAGTGATTAGAATAATACATGTTTATTTTGTGATTTCAGCGTGTCCATTTTATCCTTTCTGTATATTCACTTCTGTAAAAGTTCTGTCAAGTTGGGCCATTAAACCAGTTCCAGAGTGCTGCTATTTATGCAGCACGATCCAAAGCTCACTCAGCTTAGAAGAAAAGCTACCAGTGACTTCAGTGGAGTTCTTTACATGTCCCCAGAGGCCACAGACAACAATCATGTCCTGGATTTGGGTGTTGCTGTACATACACACACATGCAAATATACCGTGTTTGCATAGGATACTACCATGGGTATCCTAATTCATGAGTGACATGAATTATATCTCAAAACATAAAGGCATAAAGGCAAGGAAAGGAAAGCACATACATTGTGGAGCTAATCCAAGTGATACAAAAAGATGGAGCTTGTGTGTGTTTTGATTTGGGTTAAAGAAATATTACAGTAAACCTTCTGGCAGTGAGAGTGTAAGTCTCTGCTTAGTTTAAATGGAATCTAGTATGGAAGTGTTGGTTAACTTTTCTGTCTTTTTCTTTCAACCTCAGGGTGAACCTGGCAAACCTGGTGAAAAAGGCAACGTTGGTCTTGCTGGCCCACGGGTATGTGGATGTATTTTCTTTATCACCTTCCAGAGAGGAAAAAAAAAAGTAGATTTTCCAAACCCCTGTAATAAGATAGTATTGGCTTGTGCAAGTGTGAATAGATGATGAAATTAGAAAAGCCCTTGGGAATTTTTAGCCTCATGTGAGTGGGGGCTGCTACTTAAGGGGTAGATGAAAACTCCCCTTCTTGGGTATTACTTGGGTAATTAATCACGGGGTATTATCCTATGAAGAGGAAAAAATAGCACTCCCTGTCCTTGATTCTTAGAGCACAGTGTATGGTTTAATTCATCCTGTAAATTTCCAGCTTTTTACTGGTAGTTGAAACTTAGTAATTCTCCCATTTAAGGGACTGAAAAAAAGGTCTGCTGTGGGAGAAATACTATCAGCAAGGTTTCTACATTCTGTAATTCCAAAAGAAGTTTTCTGAACTATAAATGAGCTGCAATAACTAAAACAATAATGAGAGTTTAAAATCTTAAGCGTCTTTAATACCTCTGGCTGTGAAGTTCTTGCAAGTAAATGGTTAAGTTCAAAATACAGTCAGAGATCTTTGGTTTGGGCACATAATCATTTAGAGATATTACTCATATCAAATCAAAACTTTGATAGCAGCTTTCTGCTTGAACATCTATAGGGTGCTCCTGGTCCAGAGGGAAACAACGGTGCTCAAGGTCCCCCTGGAGTTACTGTAAGTAACAACCTCCACACAAATCCAATTTGTGATTTACCTTTTATTACTGGGACTTCCCATTGTAAAATCCACGTCCCTGTACTTCTTCTTCCGAGTTAATCACTTGTTTTTCATTGCATCCAGGGCAACCAAGGTGGAAAGGGTGAGACAGGTCCTGCTGGCCCTCCTGGCTTCCAGGTAAGTTAACGGTGTGCTCTGTTCACTCTCACCTGTGCTTCCCAAAGTGTGAAGAGCTTCTGCCTTAACTGTATTTGTGGTTTTGTTTCTTTACACTCAGGGTTTGCCAGGTCCCTCGGGTCCTGCAGGAGAGGCTGGTAAACCAGGAGAGAGGGTGAGTGGCAGACACAGCATCCCCTGGGTGGGGCAGAGTTGTGGGCTGTGTTTTCACACGTGGTGAAGCAAGAGCCTGCTGAGTCTCTTTGCCAAAACAAAGCCATCAGGGTAAAATGCAAACTCCAGTAGTCCCTTTTGCATTGAAACTTGCATCCTACTTCCTTTTTCAGAGTTTTGGTATGAAACAGAGAAAAGACAGTCCTTTGCCTTTTGAGCCTTAAGTGGCAATAAAACATCCTTCTTCCCCCAGAGGAGACAGTACATGAAAAATATTTTACTTCACGTTTCTTCCAAAATCTTCAAGGTTCAATCTAATTGTTGCAAATCTTCAAGGTTCAATCTAATTGTTGCAAAACAATGGTGTTTTTGCACCTCAGCTGATTTCAGGGAATGTACAGTGGTGTCCAAGTGAGGTGGTTCAGCCATAGTTCATGCTCTAGCTGCTGCACAGTTGCTGTGAGATGTGGTCTGCAAATTGTGCATCCTTTGTGTCATAATCACCTTTAACATTCATAGTTACGTCTGTGTCCCTGTGAAAGAGTTTACATTGTATTATACCTGAAGAAAGAGTTTTTTGTTTAATAACCAACTCTTCACATGAAAAAATACTATCTAATGTGTACCTTGAGATACTGTGGAAGGAAAAGGGTTTATTTCCATGTATATAAGACTGTCTGAAAATCTGTCTGAAACTCTTCAATATGCTGCTGCAATTTGAGAATTTCCAGTTGTTGCTAAGAAGCAAAGTACAATTTAAGCATGTAAAATAAACTTTACATCTACTCTCTTGTAGGGTCTTCATGGTGAATTTGGTGTCCCTGGTCCTGCTGGCCCAAGAGTGAGTAACTCATTTGAAATCTGGCACAGACTGTCTTAATAATGTGTTCAATAATAGCAATAACTAGTAACACAGACCTTCTTAGCCCGACCATTTCAGTTCTACTGTCCCTTGCTAGGCAGCTCCTGCCTCCCCTGTAGTGTCTGAATAAATAGTGGGCTGAATTCAGAAACTGGAATAGTCAATAGAAGGTATTGCCTCCCACTTCCCTTTAATTCTGAACTGTTAATAAACATCTTCAAACAGCTTCGTGCATGGCAGGAAGATCCCATTTATGTAGAGCAGGGGGTAGTTTATAAAGGGCTCAATTAATTATTTGCTTTGCAAATCTGCCTCCAAAGAGATTGATGTTTAACCTACTTCTGTTGCTTCTTCTCTTCTTCTGACTTCCAGATTAAATGTGTCCAGCAACAAATATTCCTGTTTACTCTTACAAGTTGTTTCAATCAGTTTAAACAGAATTTTTGCTCCCTGTGTTTTAGTGCCATGTCTGCTCTAAACTCTCATTTTGCCCTTGCATCCAAGTCAAGTTCCCTTTGTCACAGCAGTGGCAGCTATTTGTCTCTGCCCTAGCTTGCCCTAAGCATCACATATCCAGCCCTCGGCATATTTAATCCAATATTCCAAATTATGTCTTACTGATACTTTCTTTATTCACAAAAGTGACACTTCCCAAAAATACCCCACTGCTTGTGCCAGATCACATTTTCCTTTTGCACCTGTGTCACGTTGTTGGCTGTTACGTTTCCCTTTCAGGCATTTTCACCATTGAAACCTCCATTTATAGCAGATTGCTCAGTTTTGGTGCCTAAATAAATGGCCTGGCACTTGCACTCCTGAATTTTCTCTTTTTGCTGTGACAGCCATCCAGCAGGTTATTCATTTCTTTCTGTGTAGTCTGCCTGTCCTCCTTCCTGTTGACAAATGCTTCCACCTCTGTGAGATCTACATGTTTCTTCTTTTTCTGCCTCTCTTGTAATTAACAAAATGTATGAAAAATACTTAATTTAGGAACTTTGTTACAATATAAATTAATCTGTTGCATCACTGGTGCTTTCTATTGGTCTGTCATCTCCCCTTAAGTCAGTTCTTTGGCCACATTATAGTTCTTATACAAATTCCAAATTCTCCAGCATAACTAAAAACTCCATTATACCTTATCAGATTATTTACTGATGTCCAGCTTGATCACACTGAGATAATTTGAGATACCTTTACTAAAACTAGTGTTTCTATCTTTGATAGATCTATTGTGCATTTAAATCGAGTTTCTGGCTTCTTCCATGTCTCCAGATCAGTGATTCAGAATTTATCCTTATACCTGTTATAATATACAGGTCACATTGGTAGGATTTAGATATTACCTTTATTCTCCCATCACTGGGCATTTGCCACTGTAAAATAATTGTTTGCCAATTACTACCCCTTTAATTTCACTAGAACCCATTGCTTGTCCTAAAGCAGAATCTCTGTTGACAGTAGGATGCCAGACACTGTTAACAGAACAAGCCCAGTCACCAAATTCCATGTTCAAGAAGTATTAACACTTTAGCATTTAGCATTTGGTATTTAGGATATAGCATTTAGCATTTAGTATTTAGTATTTAATATCTAGCATTTAGTGTTTGGCATTTGGCGTTTGGCATTTGGCATTTAGCATTTAATATTTAGCATTTGGCGTTTAGCATTTAATATTTAGTATTTGGCATTTAATGTTTAGTATTTAGTATTTAATATTTAGCATTTGGCATTTAGTGTTTAGCATTTAGTATTTAATATTTAATATTTAGCATTTAGAGTGTTGCATTCGCCATTTAATATTTGGCATTTGGCAGTTGGCATTTAGCATTTAGTATTTAATATTTAGCATTTGGCATTTGGCATTTAACATTTAATATTAGTATTTGGCATTTAGCATTTGGCATTTAGTGTTTAGCATTTAGTATTTAATATTTAGTATTTGACATTTAGTATTTGGCATTTAGTATTAATACAGCTGTTGTCACGATGCGAGACTTCCGCTTCGTTTTGCATTTAGTGTTTCAAGAGCTAGAGCCAGTTCTTACCCCCAATTCAGTTAACAGCTGCACGACTAATTAAAAGTTTGTTCAGCTGAAAGTGCACCACTCCCATCATCTCACCTGGCCAGTGCTTTGAGCCATGGAAGAATTCAGGGAGGAGCTCAGATCCGCCTGTCTCCTGCAGGGTGAGCGTGGTCCTCCCGGCGAGAGTGGCGCTGTTGGCCCCGCTGGTGCCATTGGCAGCCGTGGTCCCTCTGGCCCACCGGGCCCTGATGGTAACAAGGTGAGCCTTTTCCAGCTGCTGTGGCCTCCACTCTTGAATTCCTGACCAACGCAATCCAGAACCTCTCTCCAGGTGGTAAAGTTCCGTCCCAGCCAGTCCACGCCGATATTAAATGGGTTTATGTTTAGTACCCTGGGTGGTGGGAGGGGAAGTCAGGAGGTTGTCAGCTGGGTATGCTGTTATCCTGTTTGGAGATGGGATCTGAGATTCTGACCAAAATTCATGCTGTTTGTACCCACACCTAGTTGTACACAGGAAGCTCTTGTGCCTAGTAAGCAATATTTTCCCCCAAATATTAGGGCAGTCTTCTAGCAAACGATGATGTTGGCTTGATGCTAAGTGAATCTGGGTCTTAGTTTTCCGGATTTCCGTGGCTAGTCTTTCTACAGTTTAGTTTGGAAAACGGACCTAAAACCTCAGGAGCCCACATAATCAGAGAGGGCGTGTTCACATCTAGCATCTTCACTGGCTGGAAAAGTAAAACACGTACAAAAACAACAAGACAAAATCCTGCTCCAGACAAAAATTGCTACTCACACTGTTTGCAGCCGAGCGGAATGATGGGCAGAACAGATTTAATGACGATTTTGTTCCAAATTGTGTGAGTGATTTCACCCTGACTCACACGATGTGCTGTTGCTGCTAGGGTGAGCCTGGCAATGTTGGTGCTGCTGGTGCTCCTGGTCCTGCTGGCCCTGGTGGAATCCCGGGAGAGAGAGGTGTTGCTGGTGTTCCAGGAGGCAAGGGTGAAAAGGTAAGATGGACAAGTGGCTTGTTACAGCACGCAGAGGTTTGAGATGCCTAAATTTCATTAACTTGGAAAAACCTGCAGGTTACCCCAGTGTCACTTATATTTACTGTGAAACTGTGTTACTCAGTAGTCAGCAAGTCGAGGTTTTGTTGGTCTAACAAACTGACTGTCTTTTCTAAGGTGCTATGGTAATACCTTTTAAAAAACACTATGTATTGACATGCAGATTAATGCAGAACACTAGGCTCTATTCAGAAAAAAAGAGAGAACAAAGTGCTGGTCTGATTTCTTGACTTTAGTGATGGTCTGAAAATAACTTTTTGTTATATGGAACATGTGGCATTTTATGTGTTCCTCCCATATGACATCATTATTTTTAATAATAGAAAGTTTAACATGAATATCCAGAAGAATTTTTACAGATGGATATCTCCTGACCAAAAGAAAAGAGATTTTGAGGGGGATTTACATTCATCATTTGTAATATACGTGGTTATATACCATGTAATATATATGGTTTCAATTTCTAATTCCATTCAAAATTCTCGGGGCCTGGGAGAAACCAGGAAGGTTCCCCTTGACAGAAGCAGGTTTATTCCGAAAATAAACCAGTTTATTCTGAAAATAATGCCAGTCCCCTTTCCAAACATTCACTTTGCAAGTTACTACCTAGCAATAAGAAAGAAATAACAACCAGCACTCATTTCTCCAGAAAACCTAGCATGATCAGCTTTTTTTATGATGTCTAAGTAATGCAGGGGTGCTCAGCAAACATCTCAAGAGTTTTTTCATAGAAACTGTTGTGTTCACTTAGAAATGTAATTTTTTCCCAGGGCGCCCCAGGTCTGAGAGGTGATACGGGTGCAACAGGAAGAGATGGTGCTCGTGTGAGTATCTCCTGTTCTGCCTGACTTTGCCTTGCTGCACCTCAGAACTCAAACCACTGAGAAGCGTTTTCAGAACTTCCATTTCCCCCTGTATTGCATTACTGCCTGTGTCTGCCCATTTTTGATGCAAATCAAGGTAATTTTGTCCCCCGCTTGTCCAAGGATGGTTGGATTCAGGGGGAGAGAGAGAAAAGTGGTCACTTCTCGTGCATCCAAGCAGAGAAATTACACGTGCAGGGTATTGCACAGAGCTGTTCAGTGTGACAGTGCCCTCTTCAATCTCATGGGCTCAGCCCAGACAGATGATTTTAAAGGCAGTTACAAAACCATCCTTAATTTGGGATTTCACGTGCCTTTCTTAGAATTCATACTTTGGGAAGGAAAATAACGGAATAGGTTTTATAAAATCGTTTTATGAAATCATGTATCCTTTATATTGAGAACATCTCAAAGAGAGTTAGTTACACACCTTTCTCCAGGGGGAAGGAGAAAGCTTTGTTTAAAGTGGATTTTTTTGAAACAGTGTCCTGTCTCTTGGCCTGTAGGGTCTCCCTGGTGCTATTGGTGCTCCTGGCCCTGCTGGTGGTGCTGGTGATCGGGTAAGTCCACCCTTGGAAGGAAAAAATGCCTTGTTGATGACTCACACATCAATATTAAAGATGAGTTCCACAAAAACCCAATTCCATCATCTTAGCTTTCACCAATTGTTTAAGTTTTTCAGATTCAGGAAGCAAGGGCTGTTGGGACTATTCAGTGAAGCTTGCCATAGGATCCCAAACATTTTTCTGAAAGGGCAAGGAAGAGGATGCACATCTCCATGGCAGTGGGTTGTACCTGGAGGGGATTCTGATTCAGCCTTGGGCTGAATTTTTCCCAGCTGAGGTTAAACTCCACAGTCCTACACGCACTGTGAGGGGGGTTTTTGATACAATGATGAATAACCACACGTTAGCTCAGAATGATACTTTAGAGAGTCATTAGAAATTATTAATGCAGGGTGGATCCAAACCAGAAGCATTTTCAGTAACATCCCTTGCACTGGAGACCCAGGGAGACTCACTGTATACATCTGTACCACAGGAGCATTCCTGTTCTGGCTGCAGTAAGGCCATTTCCCAGTGTCAAAATGTTTTGGGCTGTCTTTTAGGGAGAAGGAGGTCCTGCTGGTCCTGCTGGTCCTGCTGGTGCTCGTGGTATCCCTGTAAGTAGCAATTTCTACAACTATTCCTGTGCCAAAGACATGATGTTCAGAAAACTGCCCTTTCAAAGACCATTCCAACCAGCCTTTGCTTCTTTGTCCCCTCTTTAGGGTGAGCGTGGTGAGCCTGGTCCTGTAGGTCCCAGTGGATTTGCTGGACCCCCTGTGAGTTTCATTTGCACTTTTCCTCACATCAATGCCATAACCTTCCTCAGTTTCCCCTGCAATGTTTTCCTCATTCTGTCTGTTTTCCTGCCCACAGGGTGCAGCTGGTCAGCCTGGTGCTAAGGGCGAGCGTGGGCCCAAAGGACCAAAGGGTGAAACTGGACCAACAGGTGCCATTGGCCCAATTGGTGCTTCTGGACCACCAGTGAGTGAACTGTGTCTTTGTGAAATGCATAGTTCTCAGCTGTGCCCTGCAGGCAGTGCTTTAGCCTGAAAGCCTTGAGTTCAGAAAAGGTGATGAAAGAAAGGAGCAGAACTTAAAACTAGGCTGCGAGGAAAAGCTACCGTGCTGATTTTCACACCTTGTGTAAATTTTATCAGTCTGTTTATGTGGGCTGAGTCTGGAACTGAAATGAGGAGAAAATAATAACTAATTTTCAGCTTGCTCTGAAGATCATCAAAATCACTCTATCTTGGACCACTCAGGGGTTGCCTGTGGGTAAGTTCTGAGCTGAAGACATAGACGCTTTCCTCTCAAAGACAGGATGTGCTGTCACAGTCTGATTTTCAGACTCAGTCATCCAGAAGCATGTGTGCAAATTTGTCCATGCACCCGTTTGCACATGTGCTGACACCTTGGTAGCCCAAAGCTATCTACTGCTTCACGTGCGCATTATTGGGGGACTGCTTGAAATTATGCAGAAAGACCCACGTGCCTCAAACACCACAAAGTGCTACAGGATAACGTGGCTTGGGTTACTTATTTTATGATTTTAATAGACCAGGCTCTTGCACTATGTGACTGTGTTGGTCACACAGTGCAAACAGAGGATTTTGCCCTGCTTTCATATTTTGAATTCCAGATTTGTTTAGATGCACGTAACATTGGCAAGGAAATTAATCTGAATCATAAATGCCTTATGCAACTTTTCTCGGGCCTTATGATACCCATTTAAAATGTCTGTGAGAATTGAATACCCTGTTATCAGGACAGGCAGCATGTTTTGGGCCCAGTCCTCCTCCTGCTGCTGTAAAAATCACCCTTAGCTTTCACAATAGTGAGACTGAGCCCTAATTCTAAATAAGGTGCTACAACACGACACGAAAGAACTTCACAAGGGCACGGTGATGAGGAAAGCAGGAAAAGCCCCGAGTTTATTTACAAAACTCAATTTTATACATTTCCAAAGGTGCCTGTGGATTGGAGGATGAAATCCCACCTCCCAAACCACACTGGTCAGGACACCTGTCAATCAACTTTCTCCTCCTACCTAAAATATGTAACCAAGGAAGGACAGTTAGGAAAACAAAGCTGTTGTTTATAGTAAAAGTGTGGGAAAGTAAAAATTCTGACTCCAATCTGAAAGACAAATCAGAAGGCCCAGAAAAAGCCCCAAAACCAGAGTGACAATAGGGAGCATTAATTGTCTTTGCTTGATCCATCTCTCTTTTTTAATCCTTCCTACTTAGGGTCCTGCTGGTGCTGCTGGTCCCGCTGGCCCTCGTGGTGATGCTGGTCCTCCTGTAAGTCTTCAGGCTTTTAGTATTGACATGGTTGCTTTCCATTAAATTATTGTTTTCTTTAAATGTAATCTTTGTTTTCAAATTTGTTTATAGGGCATGACTGGTTTCCCTGGTGCTGCTGGAAGAGTTGGTCCTCCTGGCCCTGCCGTAAGTAACTCATGAAGAATGAGTTCTAATGGGAGGTAACTCAGAAGTCATTTTGCTTAGGGATAATCCTAATTTCTGTTTCATTGATGTGAATCATAACTGCACTGCACTAACCTCAGATCCTCATAGAATTGGATGAGAAAAAAAATCTGATTGTTCAGACTCCCAGAGTGCAACCTGTGCATTGAATTTGTGAGTTTTTATAAACCATCAAGCGTCCCTATGCCTCTTGAAGTGCCCAACCATTTCCAAAAATCTGGTTTTATTTACCTTTGCTCAAATCAATGGCTGCACAATTACTCATGATGGAGTGGAATAAGAGGGTCATGTCTAATCTGTAGGAGAATGTTAATGGAATCATATGTCTATGTTTTCTAAAGTATCTGCAGTTCTTGAGCAGGGCAGACTCACTGTGTTTTGGAATGTGAATCTTTTTTTTATTTTTCAGCAAGAAATTCTCATTCTAGATTAACACTTGTAGATTTTTTTTCTTTTCGAAGGTGTCGCCAAGGTCTTTTCAAAGGTGTTAGCAAAAGGCACATCTTTTCTTAGATACTCTAGACTTAAATAAATTTTAAATCCTGGCATCCCAAGCAAATATTCCTCTTGAATTGGAAGATACTGGGTCTTTTTTCTCATGGATTTTATAGTTGCAAATAATGTCTCCAAAGAGAGACAGATACATATTTTCCCACCAAACTTTGCCACTTCCACCTGCCCAGAGTATAAAAAAAAAAAGAAAAAAAAAAAAAAAGNAAAAAAAAAAAAAGTCAAATAATTCTTCTGCTTCCAGCTCTCCACTGCCAACAAAGCAATAGAAGCTTCAGAGCAGCTGATGATGAGCTGCTTATTGCAAGGGACTTGAAATGAAATCTGTGCTATCCCCAGGTCTGTATTTTAATGGTATCACATTAATCAATCCTAGGGCATCACTGGCCCCCCTGGTCCTCCTGGCCCAGCTGGCAAAGATGGTCCTCGAGGTCTGCGGGGTGACGTTGGGCCCGTCGGCCGCACGGGTGAACAGGGAATTGCTGGCCCGCCTGGTTTTGCTGGTGAGAAAGGTCCCTCTGGAGAGGCTGGTGCTGCTGTAAGTTCCTGAGAGTCACATCTCATCAAATCCGTTTCTCTTCGTGTAAACGTTACGGGTTCTAAGATATTTTTCGGTGTTTGTAAAGGGCTTTTCCACTTTAACCACAAATTTAGCAAAGCCTTTAAGTAGAAGTTCCGCTGAGACACAAGGAATGCTTGGCATACATTCCATCAAAAGTGGCCCTGATCCCTGGGTCAGGGTTTCCTTTCTCTTTTATTCTTGTGGTGAGTTGTACCTTTCTCTAACTACTGGGAAAAGGAAGCACATCTTCTGCTCTGAAATTGATCCTCATGGATAGAAAAAAAGAAGGAACCTGCGAATGTCCATTGAGAACAATCTCAATTCATAGCTGCATCAGAAACTCTGAGATAGAGGGGGGTCACAAGCTTCGTTATCTGCCCACAAGCTGACTTAGAATTATGCAAATAAATTAATTACTTTTGAGTATTTTAGGCTTTCACATCCAGAATTATTGGCTTTTTTAAAAGTCATGCATGTTTCTCATTGAAGTAAGCACTTGTGTGAAATACCACAACTGTTAACAAAAAATTACAACAATTTCTTCTGTGATCTGCAGAAACTGCAGTCAAGAATGAAATTTTCAGTGTGCTTGTCTGATGTGTATGTTACATTTATTTTTGTCTCTTAATATAAATATTATTCTCTTCATGTCATAGGGTCCTCCTGGCACCCCAGGTCCTCAGGGTATTCTTGGTGCTCCTGGTATCCTTGGTCTGCCTGGCTCTCGAGGAGAACGTGGTCTTCCAGGCATCTCTGGAGCAACAGTGAGTATATGATTAGTTAACTTCTTTAAATAGATAACATGTAATAAAAAAAGAAAAAAAAAAACACGCACACATGAGGTCCTGCCTTATGGGAAGGCAGGAGATGCAGGTTATGCCCTTTCCATTGCTGTTGGAAACAGATGATATGGACCTACCTGACCTAGATCAGTGGAAGAAATTGTGGCTTGTTGCAGGCAAACCAGAATTATCTGCAAGAGAGCAAATTTCTGAACGTCAGAAAGCTCAGAAATGTTAAGAGATTTCTAATAGTGACATTTGGAATGAAGATAAAACATTTGATATAGGTCTGTTTCTCGTGTCCTGGTTTTTTTTCCCTTCCCAAACTCATGGCAGAGAAATGTTGCTCTTAGATCAAGGCTAAAAGTCCTGTAAGGCTGGTTTGTGTTGTATTATAATGTCACATTTTGTTACAACTGTTCCTGTGTTAGGGTGAACCTGGTCCCCTGGGTGTTTCTGGTCCTCCTGGTGCCCGTGGTCCCTCTGGTCCTGTGGGTTCTCCTGGTCCAAATGGTGCTCCTGGTGAAGCTGGACGTGATGTAAGCTCTCTTTGATCCTCTTCAGGTTGCTTTTCCTTTATTCTGATCCAAATACAAGTACCTGGGGGAAAAGTGGATGGAACTGGAGGCTGTTCTGCCAGCAAACCTGTACAGTGTCCTCAGAGAAAAATCATATCAGGGTTTTTACAGAGATGGATTCCTGAGGCCCAGCTAGGTGACAGACTTCTTAAAGCACAAGTTGTGTCTGAAATACATCCTGAAGTCACTCTCAGAATCTTTTCACTTTTTAGTTAAATGCCAGAAAAGATGGAGCAGGGAACATACATATCTTTTCATGGAAGTATAAGAATTGCAGCCTTATCAGGAAAGCTTATTTGATAGCCTGAAGCATAGTTAATACATTGTTAAATGTAAAATCTTGCAGAGACGTTGCAGGATTTCAGAGAGAACAGAGAATAGTAATTTAAAAATCCCAAACTTTGCAATTTTCTGAAGGAAAATGTTTTTTTTTTTTGGACACAGCCTAAGTGCTGGAGTGAAATTAACATTCACAAAGAAAACCATTTAACCCCTGTGAAGTACCACAACAAAGTAATTTAGCTGTGGGTATTGTTTAGGTTCTTTCCCCTCCACTGGCATTTTTCATCTAAAAAGAATGTCACAGTTTTAAAAGAGTGCAACCTAGTGAAGACCACTGTTGTCTTAGCCTTTTCACTTAGAGAAATGGTGCAAAGCCCAGTAATTTTTTTCTTTACTGAACTTCTAAAACCTAAAATATTTGAAGACCATTTTACTTTTCTGAGAGCATTAGTGTATCCAAGGCATTTGAGATTTGCACATATAAGGAAGAGGTTTTTTTCTTTAAGATTTATACTACCCTATCTCAATATCTTCTTATTCTCACTGTAAGCAATTAGACTGAGACACAGTTCTGTGTGAGATGAAAGGTGATGGAGTTTAGTAATTTTTTTCATGGCATTTTAATAGGGCAATCCTGGAAATGATGGTCCTCCAGGCCGTGATGGTGCTCCTGGTTTCAAGGTAACTTTTCTTCTTCTTTTATTTCACGAAAGAAACACTCCAACATGTGTAAGTCAGTAATAACACATGTGTCTCCTGTTGCCTTCCTTTGTTCCCAGGGTGAGCGTGGTGCTCCTGGCAGTCCTGGTCCCAGTGGTGCTCTGGGTGCTCCTGGTCCTCATGGCCAAGTTGGTCCTTCTGGAAAGCCTGGAAACCGTGGTGATCCCGTAAGTCCATGAGACAGCACTCCTGAACTTTCTGAATTAAGGTCTAAGAGGAGTCAGGCTTGTCCATCATCTATACATCTACACAAAGCACATCCCACAATGTGTAGATAATGACTTCACTTTCTCCAGAGATGTGTTGAGCACAAAACCTTCACTGGAACAACGTAGACCAGTGATTCTGTATTCCAGAATTCTCTGTTCTTGTTTCAGGGCCCCGCTGGTGCTGTCGGTCCTGCTGGTGCTTTTGGTCCAAGAGGTCTCGCTGTAAGTCTCATTTTTAAACACGTTTTCCACACTGATGCAAGAAAACGTGCTATATCATGTATGAAAACATGCCATATCATGTGTAAACATGCTATAACATGTATATAAGGACCCATAATTGTAATCAAGGGGCCTGGAAAGTAATGCCTAAGGACCTGAAAATGTTTAGGGACTTAGAATCACAAGAGAGAACTTAGTGTTCTCTTTTGTGGGATCAACCCCAAAGCTTTTGGGATTGGCACTCTTCCTGGGATGTCTTTGTACACACTGGAATATAATGTAGAATATTTACACTTAATTCTTGCTTTGACAGGAGTATGTCCTCAAAGCCTTCTAATGCCTTCCTCTGACACCTTTATCCCTCCCTAGGGCCCACAAGGTCCACGTGGTGAGAAAGGTCTACCTGGGGATAAGGGGCCCAGAGGTCTGCCTGGCTTGAAGGGACACAATGGATTGCAGGGTCTTCCTGGTCTTGCTGTAAGTAAATTATTTCTGAGGGTTTTGAATATAAAGAGAAAAAAACAAAAAACCCAAAATAAGATCACAGCAGCAAGGAATGGCATAGGCACAATACAGCATGTTAATGCCACTTACTCCACTCTGCAGCGTCTTTCAAAGAGTCATAATCTCTTTAATGTTCAGTGTTTTTTGTACAAAATGCCAAATTCTGGTACTGACATTAGAACTGTGACTGCTCTTAGTTCCCTCGAAGCTCAGTTGCGTTTGGCTCACAAAGAATTAAAAGATCTTTGGCCCTTGTTTTAATATTATTTCTTATTTTGGCCAGAAATTTAAAAACTTTTATCTCAAAACAGCCGAAGTAATTTGTGGATTTTCTTCCCTTTAAATTCGCATATCAAGTTTGGGAATTCTGACTTTTATTTTAAAGCCTTCTCTGAAGAATCAGAAGAAACAATAAAGAGAATTTTATAGGTTATCCTCTTAAATATATCTTGATGCTGTCTCTCTTCCTAAAACAAGCATTTTATACCTTAACTCCACTAATAAATGTCATTGGCCCTAGATTCCCATTCTCTGAGCCCAAATACACATGACATACAGTTCCCTCTGGAATCAAGCAAAGACAAATGTTTTCCACTGCTCTTTTTTTGATGACTGTATATCCAAATACACCTTACATACAGTTCACTCTGGAATCAAGCAAACACAAACACTTTCCACTGCTCTTTTTTTGATGACTCTGTATCCAAATGCATGTTACATACAGTTCACTCTGGAATCAAGCAAACACAAACGTTTTCCACTGCTCTTTTTTTTTTGATGACTGTGTATTTTTCCCAATAGGGCCAACATGGTGATCAAGGTCCTCCTGGTAACACCGGCCCTGCTGGCCCAAGGGTATGTGAATTTCAGAATATATCCAAATAACGTTACATATATATGTCTGCTCCCATCCAAATGAATCCCTTTTCGTAGCATTTTTACTGCCATTTAAAATGTTGAAATTTCCTTTCAGGGTCCACCTGGCCCTTCTGGTCCTCCTGGTAAAGATGGTCGCAATGGCCTCCCTGGACCTATTGGCCCTGCTGGTGTGCGTGGCTCTCATGGTAGCCAAGGTCCTGCTGTGAGTAAAGTCTCTTTTTTGTTGTTGTTGTTGATTTAAAACATTTGTGGTGCACTATAAACCTAATAATTTCATCAATTCAGAAGCCTGGCAGGTTAATAACGCGCACGGTTTTATTGCTCAAAAAATATATTTAGTGTTAGGGAGATGTTTTAATAGACCTAAACCAAAAGGTTTTGTTCACTCCTTGTGGCCAGACAAATGCACAGAGGGGATGGACCAAAAGGTGTTTTGTTCACTCCTTGTGGCCAGACAAATGCACAGAGGGGATGGAGAGAGTCCTCCTCTGTGCATCTTCCACTGCTTCAGCCCCTGGCAGTCACCACAGGGCGAGTCCATGTGTGCTGCCTCCAGTTAAGAGCTGAGGGTGCCAGGAGCTAACCAGGACTGTGCATTTCATTGAAAGGACCGTATCTCTAACAGAATGCTCTTTGTCTTGTGCCTCTGGAAATCCTCAGGGCCCCCCTGGTCCCCCTGGCCCCCCTGGCCCCCCGGGTCCCAACGGTGGCGGATATGAAGTTGGCTTTGATGCCGAATACTACCGGGCTGATCAGCCTTCCCTCAGACCCAAGGATTATGAAGTTGATGCCACTCTGAAAACACTGAACAACCAAATTGAGACCCTGCTGACCCCAGAAGGCTCCAGAAAGAACCCAGCTCGCACCTGTCGTGACCTCAGACTCAGCCACCCGGAATGGAGCAGCGGTACGTTAGCGCCAGGTGTTTCTGCCTCAGGGAGCACTTCCAGGGCATTAGCTTTCTCCAGTGAGAGGAATCCTGGCAAAAATACTAAATGACCAATGAAGGAGTTCTCCCTGCCTGCATTCTAAGAAGAAAAGGTCTTTTTAGAAATAGTTGCGCGTTATTGCAGTAATTTCCCAAAATAATACAAAAAAAATTGAACTCTTGCTTTCAAATACAGTTTCTTACACGTTAACAATCCAAAATATCTGTATTCTACTTCTCACCTTAATATTGCACCTAGCTGTGGTATTTATGGGCTGGGTTCAGACAAGTGAATATGAACTGAGTGCAAAGTTTATGCTGAGTGAACCACTGCTCACATTTCTTCCTTCCACGGCAGGGTTCTACTGGATTGATCCCAACCAAGGCTGCACTGCAGATGCCATTAGAGCGTACTGTGACTTTTCCACTGGTGAGACCTGCATCCACGCCAACCCTGACAACATTCCTGCCAAGAACTGGTACATCAACAAGAATCCCAAGGACAAGAAACAGCACATATGGTTTGGTGAAACTATCCGTGGTGGCAGCCAGGTGAGTGATGTGTGGCAGGGTGAGTGTTTCCTGCTGTCTGAAGAGTTCCGCGTTCACTGACCCTTAGGAAGTAAGCAGATAAATTAAGTTCTTAGGGGAGAAATATGAAAAAGCCAATCACTTTTTATCTCAAGGGTTTAGAGCTCTGATTCTGGTTTAGATGAGTTTGTTAAAAGTACTTCTCAGAGTTGTTCTAACTTTTTTCTTGATGTCTACAAATGATCAATTCAGCCTGGCTAGTGGTTACTGCTATGGGAAGCCTGGTCTGGAATACAGTATGTATAAAGATGGTCAAAAAAAGGTCTGAAAAAATAAGAAAAACATCAATCTTTTAATTGGTATTGGTTACATAAAATACATACAACACTGTTCTGGCAAGATATTTATATTACACATCATAGATTCTGAGTGCATGCCACCATAACATTTGGAATTGTTAGTGCAAGTAAAAACAAGAACTACTACTTGCATGTTAGACACTGTCCCAGCAAATTGCAAATACATCACTTTTGTACACCTAAGGAGATTAAATTACACAATTCTTAAATGAAATTGAGTTGATATTGTGATGAAGTGTCCAAGATGAGATTTAATCACATTGGATCAGAACAGTTTAGGGTCCTGTTTCTTGGAGTGGCTAAAAGTACATGATGTAAAAAGAATATAAGAGTGAAGAAAGCATTTGTACTGTCCACAGATACTATTATATTTTAAAAAGTTTCAAAATTCCATCAAAAACAAGTTTCATACTGACAGGCATTGTTTGTGTGTAGCTGTGAATTGTCTTCCTTTGAACTTAGCTGATCTTGTCTCTGAATCCATATAAACTGTTACCACAGAATCCTGGAACAGGACTCTACAGTTTAACTACATCCACTCATGTCTGGTTGTCAGTCTACCTCCTACTGCTTTTACTTCAAGCTGTTTAGTTCTGGAGGGGCAACAGAAAAGTGATTTCAGACTTGTGATGCTTTGTTATAAAGTTCCTAGCTGTGGCTTAAGCTCAGATAGAAATTAGGTACCACTGCCACTTGCTCAACTCCTCTCATCCCCACAGTCCACCCAGTAGTAGAAGGGAGAGGAGAATCAAAGTAAAACTGGCACGTTGAAATTAAGGCAATTTAATAATTGAAAGTAAAATACAGTAACAATGATAAATAATAATGATGCTAATGAAAAGGAAACCAACAGGTGATGCACAGTGTTGTTGCTAACCACCTGGTGACTGGTACCAGAGCCCCTTGCTTCCTGAACCCAGGTTGGCCACCCTTTTGGGTTATTTCATCCCAGTTTATATACTGGGCATGATTTTTTATGGTGTTGAATATCCCTTTGGTCAGCCCAGGTCACCCATCCCAGCTATGCTCCCTCCCAGTTTCTTTTGCCCGCTTCCTCACAGGCAGAGCATGAGACACCAAAACAAAAAAACAACCCCCAAAAAAATGTCCTTAGGATAATCATGACAGCAAAAACCCAAAACATCCAGTGTGTCATCAACACCATCCTCATTCCAAATCCGAAACAAAGCACTGCGTCAGCAGCTGAGAGGAAACTCAACCCTAGCTGAAAGCAGAGCAGCTATCACACACTCCCATGACCAACACCCTCCTTTCCCCAGCGCTGCAACACTGACCGGGCTCCCCTCTGCTTTTCAGTTTGAGTACAACAGCGAAGGAGTGACCTCCAAGGACATGGCCACCCAGCTGGCCTTCATGCGCCTGCTGGCCAACCACGCCTCCCAGAACATCACCTACCACTGCAGGAACAGCGTTGCCTACATGGATGCAGGAACCGGCAGCCTGAAGAAGGCCGTGGTGCTCCAGGGCTCCAACGACGTTGAGCTGCGAGCCGAAGGCAACAGCAGGTTCACCTTCAGCGTTCTGGAGGACGGCTGCTCTGTAAGTCGTGCAGGAGCCACGGGCCTGAGCGTGTGATTGGGGATGGAGCTGTGCTTTAATTCAGACTGGGATTATTGATAATGATTTGTTGAAATGCGGGTATCGATCTAATGTCGAGGTCCAGCTGAGACGGACAAAAGCTCTCTGACAGTTTGAAGATTTACAGACAATCACAGAGTCCTTTTATTTACAAAGGTGTTGAATACCCAAAACACAAATGCATATTCATAGCCCTGGCACATCCCATTCTCTGCCTTTTTTTTTCCATATGGTAGTTAGCAAAAAAACAATTAAGCATGCATCCACCTTTTTTTCCATATGGTAATTAGCAAAAAAACAATTAAGCAGGCATCTGCCTTTTTTTCCTTATGGTAATTAGGAAAAAAGCAATTAAGCATTCATCGGCCTTTTTTTCCGTGTGGTAATTAGCAAAAAATAATTAAGCCTTCGTAGTTTGTTCTTTGCAATGGGTCTTTTTCAAGGGAAGAGGGCTTAGAATGAAGAAGTAAAATGACTCTTCCTCGCTTTGAACTTTCTGCCTTTTCAATGCAAATGTGACAAATGAGCCCTGGTAGGACTCCCATTTCCTTAGGAACGTGACTTCCAATGGGTTTCAGAGGATGGGAGTTTCTGTGATTGTCTTGTGTTCCTAAAATCTATTTATCAGGTTCTCTGTTCCTTATTACAAACACAGCTAAACAAACATTAAGCTGACAAGCAATCAGTTATTTAAGCTTAAAAAGGCTAGCTCAAATCTGGATTCCCTTTACTAACTACAAACTTTTAATTAATCCCAGCAAAGCTTATCTCTATTAAATCTTAACTTTTCTAAAATCCTTAATTCTTTAAAGTCTATGTCTCAGTCAAACCAGTGAAATTTGGCCTGGTGAAGATGCACAGCCTACAAACCCAACCGTAGCAGATCCTTAACAAGTGGGGAGGAGGAGGTTACAAATCTCACATTGTACTGTACATGTGGCCAAAAAAAACCCCAAAAAGTTTTCAGAGGGACCAGATCCAAATTCTGTGTAAACAGAAGATTGATTAAAAAACAGTGCACAAGCTATGGGAGGGGCAGGATCTTTAAGTCCTGAAACAATCAGGGTTCTCTTAGGATATAACACCAGTGTGAATAATATGGTAGCTTGCATACAGCATCACATGGAACTATAGAAGATTCTAGTAAATATTTTCTCTATAGTGGAGATCTAAATAGTTGGATGTGGGGATCTGATTTGCAAACAACAGCAGCAAAATTAACACAGAATTACTTCCGAAATCAATCCTTTCAAGTGCAAACAGCTCTCAGTGAACAATGCAATAACACTTGCAATGAATCTTCTCTTGCAGAGGAAGAACAACGAATGGGGCAAAACAATCATTGAGTACAGAACCAACAACCCCTCCCGCCTGCCCATCCTTGACATTGCACCTTTGGATATTGGCGGCGCTGACCAAGAGTTCGGTTTGGACATTGGCCCAGTCTGTTTCAAATGAATGAACTCAAATTAACTTAAAGCCTCTCCCAAACTATTCTCTTGTCGTTTCTTTTTATAATGAAAGCTGACTCCTTCCATTTCTTCTGTTCATCTACTTGCTTAAACTCTGGGCGAAAGAGAAGGAGAAGACTTGATTGGAGCATTTGTGCAATGAAATTTAGTACGGCCCCCCAAATGGACTTGGAAGTCTTTCAAGATTTAACACCTTGTTTTGGGAAATGTCAACCTTTGTAAAGAAAAAAAAAAAAAAAAAAACAAAACCAAAATAAAAAGTCATGAAAGTTTGCACCACTTGTGGCCTTTGAATATCTTCCACAGAGGAAGTTTAAATCCATGACTTCCAAAGGTTTAAACTACCTCATACACTAAATCAAGAGCGATCCACATCTTTTGTAGGAACTTAAACATGTGATCTGAGGTACTTTCGGTTCCACTCAAAAATCAGTGGTGCTAATTGCATAATTACAGAGTATCTTTCCAATACTTGAACTTTGATGGTGCTAGTAGCATTTAAAGTATTGCTTCTCTGTTTCTTTGAAGTCTGTCTTAAAACTTAGGATGTCCTGTCTCACCCACAGCTTAAGCATGTGGATAATTTTTCTTCCTCTTTGTCTTCTTCCTCCAAAATCAGGTGTTCCTGCTTTCAAATTTCATTTCCACCTTCTACTATGGGTTAAAAAAAACCACAAAACCATCATTTCTCAAAAAAAGAAAGAAAATGTATTTTGTATATGTGAGATGTTTAAATAAATTGTGAAAAAAAATAAATAAAGCATGTCCAGTGTTCCAAAAGAAACTATTTAATGAATTACTTGCCTAGATGCATTGGAGATTCTCACACCCAGATTTTACAATACTGTTGGCACATTGCTATAAAATATTTTGTTAAAGCCTCAAAAGGTTGTCTACAACTCTCTTGAGGGTGTGATTGTCTACTTGGCTCTTCATTTCAACACTACCTTCTCAAAAAACTCACTGAGTAACTGTGCCTCACAGTATGAGGCGTTCAGAAGCAGAAATAATTCCTTCCTTTTTTTCCAAATACTAAAGTGGGATTAATGGCTGCAAAAAGGATCATCTCCTCACTTAAAGGTGGAAGCAAAGTGAAGATTCTGTCTTTCACTTGAGGACAGAAGGCTCCTGGCTGTTGGTAGAGCTGTGCTGAAATCAGCAGAGCTGTGCCTGTGCACGTGAGAAAGGATGTGCAGAAGTCTGTGCCCAGAATCTCAGATTCAGTTGTTCTGTCAGGAAGGTCAGTGTTTGTTCGGCCCTTACACCACTGAACAAACTGTGTGGGACACAGAACCAGATCCTTTTGCTATCCTCGGTAATTTACTGGCACACAAACCACCACGAGGAGCAAAGACTTCTTCTCTGAGACCTTTTGGAAGGCTGCTGAAAAACCCTGAATGAACTGCAGTTCCAACGGCCATGTTTTTGTGACTGGGAAAGGTGCCTGAGAGAACCCACTGAGGACAATGAAGGCGACAGCAAAAGCACGTAAGGCAAGAGGTGAGATGCCAGCCACAACCCCAGAGAGAAACTATCCAAAATAAAGTGTAACCTGAAGAAACACCACTCCAAAGATCAGCAGCTGAGAGTCTGAAGGTGGCTCCAAATGGTTCAAGGGGGAATAAGTACTAAAACCTGTTTCTAAAGACTTTGTTTTGTTGTTGTTCTTGCTTGCAATAAACCGATTAAGGAAAATAGGGCAAATACCAAAACATGATATTTTTGTGCAAGTGCAGCTGCTCTGTGCCTGCAGCTGTGTGCTGAGTTAGTAAAATGGGAATTTCCATTATGAAATATAACCCATTTTTTCTTCATTGAGAAAAACATACTGTAGCTAAATACCTACAGGTAAATACTCGTTGGACCACGATGATTCTTGAAACATTATTATTTTAAGCGTTGTTTTATGATTTCAACATATGTTTCTTAACAGTAATTCAATGTTTGAAAACAGTGAAGACTTTCTTTCCTTGTGTGGATTAACTACAAGACAGGAAGTTCCTACAAGGACTGAAAAGCTGAAATTTCATCCTTCAGGTTATGCAATTCACTCGAAGGTGTGCAAAGGTTATTGCCAGGATAGGGAGGTGGACCTTTGTTGCCAAAAGTCCCAAACAACAGTTAAAGGAACATTTCAGTTTAGAAAGGAAACTACACCTTAGCAAACACTGTCTCCTGTTGTCATCTGATTTCTCCTTTGCTCTCTGTGATCTATTCCATTTCAGGGCAGAGAATTACTTTCTTTCTATCATCTTGCTGATAACATCCAAATTACGTGTTTTCAGATCTTTGCCCCAAAAGCAGCATTTGGAAGTTAAGCCTGGAAAAATACATGGAGTTTACCTCACAAATTCCAGCCTCATTAGCACTGGAAAGATATTCAGTCTGCCTTGAAGGTTTTCAGCTTGTCAGAATTTATTGCATGATCAAGTCTTTCACTTACGTACAATATTGAAGAAACTGTCTTTCAAAGATCACAGCTAAAAATGAGAGATAAACAGCAGACTGGGCAGAGAGCCTTAACAGTGTCTAGTTTGGGGAATATAAGATAAATTTATCTGAATAAACTTCTGGTAAAGTGATCTTAATTGTTTTGGGGAATGCTCTGCCTCTCTGTATCTTTGAGGAATTTCATTATCAGCAGCAATACATTTAGAGCATTAGCATAAATTAGCTAAAACAATAGATTAAAGTTTACATTGGTAACAACAAAGAATCTTGGGAGGAGAGGAGAACAGCTGGAGTAACTTAAGTGAGAGGCAAAGTTTGCAACAAGCCCTGCTGTGCCAGAAGAGAATTTCTGGAGAAGCTCTAAAGCTGGGTAAAGAGAGAGCTGACATTTAGTGCTCGTTTGGGATAGAATTGTGCAAACCAAAGCACTGCAGCATTTCAGACCATTTTCCTCCCTGGAATCTGTGGGACTGATGACCCTCACCTGTGTGAGCATGTGCTTGTTTGAAAGCAAACCCAGTGAGAGACTCCAAGTCAGAAGTACAATTTAATAAGAGGAAAAGAAAAGAAGTAAAACAAAGTAAAATGTAAAACAAAGTAAATATAAATTCAATAGTATAAAATACCACTGACAGAGTCAGAATACAACCTGACACCCTGTTAGTCAGGGTGGTAGTAGCAGTCCAGATGAAGTGATCTTGTAGAAAGGTCTGGTAGCTCTTGTCCTTCATGAATCCAGAGGGGAAAAGGNCTATAGGTCCTTGATGGCCCATTAAACAGAGATAACACCCAGGGGAGTTATCTATAGGTCCTTGATGGCCCATTAAACAGAGATAACACCCAGGGGAGTTATCTATGGGTCCTTGATGGCCCATTAAACAGAGATAACACCCAGGGGAGTTATCTATGGGTCCTTGATGGGCCATTGAACAGAGATAACACCCAGGGGAGTTATCTATGAGTCCTTGATGGGCCATGAAACAGAGATAACATCCAGAGGGAGTTATCTGTGAGGCATTGATGAGCCATTAGCAGAATATGAGGGAAGCACTGCCCCACCTGGTTTCAACAGCTCATGAAGAGATGGTGATAGAACACATACTTCGGGCACATCTTACATTTTTAACCCAGGACAGAGCAATAAATACATTCTATCAGCTTCTCTTAGGCCATGCCCCCAGGAGATGGACAGAGATCAAAAGGCTCCTGTCAGTATGTGCTTCAAGTTGTATCTAAGCTGACTTCTGATGTCTCCAGTGCAAATACTCCCCTTTGTAGCCATGCAGAGTTTCCTGTCGCAGCAGGCTCAGCTGGCATCACACTGGGCTCTCTGCAGCCTGTGCTTTTGCATTAACACAGGCTCAGTGATTAAAAACTAGAGGGAAGGAGACCACCACCAATGGAACCAACACGGAGCAAAAAGAAACTCAGAAGACGTAGCACAGTTCTAGAAGGGGCAGTTGTAACCCTAGGGAGAAACACAAGCCACTGCCAATTATCTGAGTGTGTCAGTCTAAAATACGAGTGCTCTGCTACAAATATCCTTTCACACAACTGAGTGACAAAACAGCATTAACACACAACATACCTACACTTCCACCACTCAGGTGTAAGTTGAAGCTTTTGACTTTTGAGCAGTTTTCTTGTAGTGGTTTCAGACAGGATCTCCTGGAATCTGGCTTCCTACCCCCCTCGTGATGCAGTGTTTTATTTACATCATGTGTCCAATTCCAGTGAGACATTAGCAAGCTTAAATGAAGCTATTAAATTGCAAACAGAAGTAACCCCTAATTCATTTAGCTTTACTCATTCTGAGCTCATTAGAAATCCACTGTTTATCTACAGGGATCCCCCATGAATCTCAGATGCTTAATGAAACAATCTGCAGTGCATAAACAAAGAAATTACTGTATACCTATATTCTAAGGCTGGAATACATTTGTCCTTTCCTGGAAAACATGTGGTTGGAAATTACATGAGCAAAAATTTTCTCCACATGAATCCATGTTTTATGTATACACTCCAACTACTCAGGAAATTATGATTCTCATTAAGGCAAATATAACTATCAAAACAAACACATCATCTGAATATTATTTTGGACACAAGCATTCAAAATACATATAATAAAACACAATAATTATTTTCAATATTTTGAAATACATTTTGAATAATATTTCCTTTATTTCAATATTTTACTGTGTTCAACCTACAGAAATCGGACATTCAGGAGAAACCTGAAACTTTTCCCAAATGCCAATTCTGACGATACAGAGGAACAGCAGAGGAGTTCTCCAGCATTTTCTCAGGCGTTGTGCACCACCTACTGACTCACCCGCTAATTACCAGTCCCTGAAGACTTTTGCCAGGGCCTTTATTCCCAAATTCACCGTCATTCCCACAATTACAAAATATTCCGAGTGGGAAGGGATCTGCAAGGATCATCTGATCCAACTTTTAAGTTAATGGCCCACAGAGGTATCAAACCCACAACCGTGGTGTTATTGGCACTGTGCTCTAAGCAACTGAGCTAACCTCAAGGTTAGTGCTGTCAAAATCTTCCGTGCCAAAGCTACCTTTTGGGCTATTTCTTCAAAATATCAGAATTCACCCAAAATACGCACTAAACGTACAAGAAAAACACCCATCCAAACAGGAAAGCCCTTGGCAGCGAGCTGCAGGCTCACTCAGGGTACAAAAAATAGACAGTTATTCAATTTACTCTTTTAGCTGTCAGGTTCTGTGAACCTGAAATTATCTTCTCTGTGCAGTGGTGTAAAGGACAGGGAGTTTTCTTCATAAAATCCTTCCTCCATAACAGCTGTGATTTTTTTTCTGGGCAATTTTATCCAAAAGGATTTACCAGTGCTTTTTGGTTGTTTAGCATCTCAAGGTGTAAGTGTCTGCTCCCAGTATATCCCAGTATATTCTCTACAACAGTGCCTAGAATGTGTGACAAGAGGAATCACCCAAACACAGCCTGACTTAATTGGGGGAAAATGCTTCTCATTACTGTTTCTAGTTAATAACGAGCTACCTTCTCATTTATTTTCATCTTTCAGCATTTAAGAGGGAATAAGACTAATTCCTCAGTCCAAGAGAACATCCACTGCTATTATGGCTGTCTGTACCTGCCTCAATACCACATTTGCTTTGCTGCACTCACCTAAAATTTCAATTCCTACAGAAGACCATAGCCAAAATTATTGGTTCCCCAGATTTCTGCCACGAGACCCAAAAGAACTCTGCTTATTCTTCTCAGGAAGAGCAAAGAGGTCAAACCACATCCATGAAGAGCATCTGCCCCACAGCAGACAAGGGGCAGAACTCCAGTTTTACTTCATTTCTCTCATCTGCTTTAATTCACATATAAATACAAGAGATAAAGGACAGGTTACAATAGTTATAGACAGATACAAGAGGTCCTTTTTCAGTTCCATATGTGACTCTGGAGTACAGTTTCAAATATTTTGTCTCATGTGGTTCCTGTTAACTTTTGAAGCTGTTCTTTTAGTTAGTAGTCTCCAATTTTCTGGAGAGATTAAGAGTTAAGAATTAACCCTGTGCAGGAGGAGCTGGTTGTTTGTACCAACAGATGACAACGTCCTTGTCTGGCTCCAGGTGAGAGGAACCCACATTTCATCTCCCTCCTCCTGTGCTGGGACACCCTCAGCTGCTTTGGGACCATGAGCACTTGGACCCTTCTGGAGATCCAGGAGCTATATCACCCACCTCCCTCCTGCAAGTTAACCATTAAATATGCATTTTGACAAGTGTCACCCTGGTTTGAGGATTTTTCTAGGCCTTCTGATTTGTGTTTCATATTGGAATCAGAATTTTTACTTTCCCACACTTTTACCATAAACAGCAGCTTTGTTTTCGTAACTGTCCTTCGTTGTTTACATATTTTTAGGTAGGAGGAGAAAGCTGATTGACAGTTGTCCTGACCAACGTGGTTTGGGAGGTGGGATTTCGTCCTCCAATCCACAGGCACCTTTGGAAATGTATAAAATTGAGTTTTGTAAATAAACTAGCCCCTTTTTTTCTGCTTGCTCACCACTGGGCCTCGTGAGGTCCTTTCATGTCATGTTGTGGCAGACAAGCACATCCAGGAGTGAACAACACTGCTTCTAACACCTTGCTCGTGTTTAAGGCAGTGTTTCTCTGGCCCTGCTTACAATGATATTACCAAATCCACAGTTTTTACTGTTGTCTCTACATCAAGATCTTAAAGATCTCTTTGTTGTAATAAGACTTGGGTACCCATTCCAGGCGTGACACCCTGCTATTTTACTATAAACAACAGCTTTGTTTTCCTAACTGCCCTTTGTTGTTTATATATTTTTAGGTAAGAGGAGAAAGTTGATTGACAGTTGTCTTGAACAATGTGGTTTGGGGGGTGGGATTTCATCCTCCAATCCACAGGCACCTTTGGAAATGTATAAAATTGAGTTTCGTAAATAAACTCGGGGCTTTTCCTGCTTTGCTCATCACCGTGCCCTGGTGAAGCTGTGGCAGGAAGGGACCCCAAAATCATCTGGTTCCACCTCCCTGCCCTGGCAGAGGGCAAAACACGTCCCTGGGTGGGCTCGAACCACCAACCTTTCGGTTAACAGCCGAACGCGCTGACCGATTGCGCCACAGAGACTCCCCTGGCAGCGAGATCTTCACAGGAAAAAATAATTTTCCTGCCCAAAATAAACGTCTGTTCCCAAAAGACACTGATTTCAGGCAGCAGGGACAGAGTGCAGGGATGCTGAAAGAGAGCAGAGTCATCACACGGCAGCCAGGAGGAATGTGGTGCTGCACAATATTGTAATGCTGCAGAAACACTGCAAAGCTTGGACTGCGGCAGTGAGGGCTTCCTCATAAAGAATTCTGAACTTTAAGAAGGCACAACAGGGAGCACAAAAAGGAACCCTAAAAATGAACAATGGGATGCCAAGTGTTCGTGAAAAAAAGAACGACTCAATTTGACAAGGAAACAACAGTGACTGCCATTTTTCCTCCACCAGAAGTCAAGAAAAGAGATGGGGGGAAATAGAAAAAAATTACACCTGCACACCAAAAAACTCATTTAAATCAAGCATCCTTAACCCATTACTTTGCTGGATAGAAAGCTTTGAGGATAAAAATGCAAGCAGCTGAAAGAAAAACAGTTTGTATCAGTGAGCTGAACTGGGTCCCAGCCCCTTTCTCAGTATCGTGTAGATGCAGGAAAGGTGCAGCCCCTTGACTGTCCTTGATGGAAGGGGACAGATGACTTAAATACTTGGTGTTACTCTAAGCTGATCAGCAGACAGGAAAACAAAGCAGGTTCACAGCAATAGTTAATAACAGCTGGTGTCTGGAGCTGGTTTTATAGGGCACTTAGCAGTCCCTAATTAACCTTTTCTACCAGGCCTTTTATATATGGTGGTTTTGGTGTGAATTCCTTGGGTGTAGGTCACGATGCCAAATTCAACTGGCTTGTGAAAAACAAGGAGGAACCTGTCAGGAACGAGAGCACGTGCATGCAAACCACTTCCTAACTCCCAGCACTTCAGCCAAAACCTTCTGACTGAATGGAGCGGATCTCAAGGAACAGCCAAGCAATGTCTCCAAAGAAACGAGGAAGCAAAAGCAGGTGTCTTGCTCACATCCATATAAATATTTAATGTACACAGGGGGGTTATCTTAATTAAGATAATCCCCCTGTGTCTTAATTAAGACACTCAACCTGCCACAGTATCAGCATGTATTTGTACAGTGCTAAAATAACACGGTTGAAATCCACACATGGAGTGCTCAAGGCGTTGCTGAAGATCATTGTTAGGTCTTCATGGCAAGTGAGGAATGCCCAGGGACTTCAGCTTCCTCAGAACAAAAAAACTGCGAAGGATATTCCTGAATTTAAACTGATTCAAAGAAATAAAATTTAAAAAAAAATTTAAAATAAGACAAAAGCAGAAAAAAATTCCTTCGATTTTGGCAGAGGAAAAGGAGACAAAAAAGTGGAAAATGAGACTAAAAGTTTTTGTTTCAGTGGACACATGGGTGGCACGGGGTGGAGGGTTCTGAAATCCTTTTCAGACAGCAGAATTTATCCTCAATTTGTTTGATCTTCCCTTCATCTTTGTTCCACAAAACCTTTCCAAGGCTGACCTGGGAAATGAAATTCCCGTCACCCATCCTGGGGGTTCCCCACTCCTTTCCAAGGCTGGAGAGGGATTTGGGACAAGGGATGGAGGGACAGGACACAGGGAATGGCTCCCACTGCCCAGGGCAGGGCTGGATGGGAGATTGGGAATTGGGGATTCCTGGCTGGGCTGGAATTCCCAGCCCTGGATCCCTGGGAGTGCCCAAGGCCAAGCTGGACACTTGGAGCAGCCCGGGACAGGGGAAGGTGTCCCTGCTTGGAGCAGGATGATCTCTAAGGGCCCTTCCAACACCAAACTGGAATTCTGGGATTCTGTGGCATTCCCCATCCCACCAGGAATTTCATTTCCCCCTCAGTCACCCAATCAGCCTTGGGGTGACATCCCAGAGATTCCTGCTCGGTTCCCTGATCCCTCCTGCAGCAGGACAGGGCGGATCTGATCTCCTGGAAGCGCAGGAGCCCTCAGGGATCAGCGCCATTGGGAATCTTCCCTGGTTGCTGCTTTCCCCTTCTGGATGAAGCTGGAACCCTGAGCTCCCTGCTCCCAGAGCTCTCCATCCAGCTTTTCCACCTTTTATTTGGAAAACATGAGCACCTTGTGGCCGACGCCGTTTCCAATCTCCCGTTTTGTCGTCGTCATCATTCCGGCACGGAACTCCCCAGATTTCTAATTCCCATTCATTAAACTCCATTAAAAAGGAAAAATATAGCAACTTTGGAACAGCTTCCTTTCCCTTTTCCCTTTTAACTGATCATTTCTCCGAGGTAAAACTTCTCATGCCACGGCTAAACACCAACATTAATTAGATTAACTAGCGGGGGGAGCTGTTAATTACTGGTTTTTTATCCGAAGGCTGTAAAGCAGAAACAAAACTCACTTTATATTCCCAGACAAGTGTGTGTGTGTTTATATATTCCCTAACTCCTGCCAGTTTTTTCCCTCCTTTTTTGTCCTTTCAAACCCTGGGGAAGAGAGGACCCTTTTCTGTTCATCCTCGTTTCCCTTCCAATAAGGAATAAGCCCCAAGGGCATTATTTTAATGAGCCCTCCTTAATCCTTTAATGGGGTTTGTTGGAAATAAGACCCAGCACTGCCAGACACCAGGCACCAAAAAGCTGCTTAGTGCCAAACTCCCTGGCACTGGAGAAGCTGGGAATTGGCAGAGTTTTCCTCCTGTTTTCTGTTGGAAACAGCATTTTTGTCACTCTGGTTTTGAGGATTTTTCTGGGCCTTCTGATTTGTCTTTCATATTGGAGTCAGAATTTTTACTTCCCCACACTTTTACTATAAACAACAGCTTTGTTTTCCTAACTGTCCTTTGTTGTTTACATATTTTTAGGTAGGAGGAGAAAGTTGATTGACAGTTGTCCTGACCAATGTGGTTTGGGAGGTGGGATTTCATCCTCCAATCCACAGGCACCTTTGGAAATGGATAAAATTGAGTTTTGTAAATAAACTCGGGGCTTTTCCTGCTTTGCTCATCACCGTGTCCTTGTGAAGTTGTTTCCTGTCGTGTTGTGGCAGGAGCCGAAAAATGTTGGAGAGAGTTCAGGCAGCCCCTGGAATGTGCTCCCTGTGCTCAAGGAGGGAGCAGGATAAAACCTGCTCTGGTTGATTCCAAGCTGGGAATGAGCCAGAATGAATTGCAGGATCTCGGGGCTACAGGGATGGGATTCTTGAAATCTCACGAAGATGGGGATTCTCAGATCCTGGTGGAAAAATTAAAGGTGCCCACGCTGGTCTCCATGGAGAAACACTGGGAAGCACAAAGCCAAAAAATCCTAAAGCAGAGAGAAATTAAAAACCTTGATGTCAAACATGATCCCTGGGAGGGTTTAAGGCATCAGTTTTGTTGGGAAAGTGAGGATCTGAAAGAAAAGTGGCCGGGAGATGCAGGGAAGAGGGAATTCTGTCCCTCTGCCCCACCTACAGAGCTGCCTGAGACATGTATTTTAAAGAATTAAGGATTTTAGAAAAGTTAAGATTTAATAGACATAAGCTTTGCTGGGATTAATTAAAAGTTTGTAGTTAGTTAAGAGAATCCAGA
>VYXD01011417.1:62266-89522 GCA_013397195.1 Hylia prasina | reverse complement strand
CCGTCCTCCCGCTCCTCCTCCTCCTCTTCCTCACCCCGTTCTCCTTGAAGTCGCAGTCGTCGGGGTTGACGCGGGCGCTGGCGGCACAGTCCGTCTCCATCATGGTGAAGTTGAGTCTCTGCAGCGAGCTCAGCTCCACGCCCTGGGGACACCGGGGGGTGGCCGGGTCACCGGCGGGCGGTGACGGGAGAGGGGTCCGCAGTTGGGGGGTCAGGAGCGGGGGTGTCACTCGTAGGGGGTCACCAGTGGGGTGACACTCACTGGGTGAGGCTTAGGGTCGGCACTGTCACCCCGAGCGAGGGGATCACGCATGGGGGGTCCCGGGTGTCACCCGTGGGGGGTGTCCCGGTTGGGGGGCACTCACCGGGGCGGGCTCGGGCTCGGCGCTGAGCAGCCTGAAGGCGTTCTGCACCTCGGGCCGCTGGTTGTAGGAATCCACGGCCTGCGCCAGCGCCTGGGTGTAGGCGAAGGGCGCCGGGGCGGGGAGGGCGCAGGCCCCCCCCAGCACCGCCAGCACCAGCACCCACGAGCTCGGCATCGCTGTCCCCACGGCCACCCCCGAGCCCCTTTTATCCCCCACGGGAGGTTGGGGACCCACCCCGGGGCTCCCCCCTTGGGAAACGCGCGGCCCCATCCCGCAGAGTGACCGTCGTTTTGGGGGGGACACGCGGTGCTGGGGGGGGTGAGGGGTCCCAGCGTGTCCCCGTGGATGGGCGGTGACACCTGAACCCCTCGGGGTCCCCACCCTCGGGAGCCCCTTGGCTCCGGGGGTGACACGTTGCCCGTGTTCGGTTGGTGCCCGCGGGGTTGCACAACCCCGAACTTGCCCCATCGCGGTTGCCCAAGGCCGAGGGTGCCCCCCGGGTCCCCCGAACCGTCACCCCCACNGCACCTGGGGACAGAGCGGCCTCAGCACCTCGGGGACCCCCCCGCGCCCCCGGGTTTGGGGGTCCCCAGCGGGCTCACCCTGCCCGGGCGGCCCCGGCAGCCGCGGGGATCCGGGGCGGGCTTGGGGCAGGGCGGCTGCCGGGCCGTGAAGTTGATGCTGAAGTGGGTCCCCCAGTCGAAGCTCTGCCGGGAGAAAAGCTCGGTGGGGACCCGCGCGGGACGGGCGCCGGACCCGGGGGCACCTCCCGCGGCCGCACCCCTTTTCCTACCGTCCTGGCGACTCCCAGCAGCCGCAGCAGCCGCAGCTCNGAGGGGGGGCGGCGGGGTGGTCCCTGCAGGGACGCGCTGGGAGGGGGCCGAGGCCGCGGGGGGGGCCCCGAGGATGAGGATGATGAGGAGGATGAAGAGGATGAGTGACCCCGGTTGGTGCCAGGGGAGCGGGGCTGGGCGCTGTCACCGGGCTGCTGCGGGGAGAAATAAAGGGGGCTTTCACTCCCGAGCTAGAAGGGGGCACTTCACTCCCCCGAAGTGAGGGGGACACACGTGTCCCACCGCCAGGCCGGGCTCCCCGAGCCCTCACCGGCTCCCGGCCGCACTCCACCATCGAAGCCCCGGGGCCCCCGGCTCCGGGATAAACAGCGGCCCCCGCACCGCGAGGAGGGATCGGGTTGCCGGTGTTTTCCTTGGCCCGGTGCCGCGAGGGGAGCGCGCCTGGACCTGCAGGGGCTGCGGAGGTGCTGGAGCTCGGCAGGGCCGATCCCCCTCCGTGGCCCCTTCCCTGCGCCTGCTCCCAGTTCCTTGGCACGCTGATCCTGAGATCCTGCTCGTCCCGAGCCGGGAGCCACGGCAGCCTCCTGGTTCCCACAGAGAGAACGACCAGGAGCCCCCTCCCCTCTCCCAGTTTCTTCGCAAGATTTTGGGGTTTCGAATTCCTCTCACCCTGCTCAGACTCATCCAAACACCCCACGCCCAGCTTTTCCTTGGATTCAGGAACACAGGGTTTACCAAGGACCCCACTGTGCAGATCCTGCTCTCCCACTTTGCCTTCCCTGAATGAGCGGGTCTCGTTTTCCCAAAATTCAGTATTTTCCTGTCGTCTTTGGAGCCAGGAGCTCCCCTTTCTCCTGGCTTCATCCACAAGGGAACAGCAAAGCAATCCCTGGGGAAGGAATCCCGGGAAGCACATCTGGGAGACACCTGAGCCCCCCAGGATCCCTGTGCCTGGAGGGGCCAGCAGCAGCCCTGGTGTCAGGGCAGCCTGTGCTCTTCCAAAGGAATTTGTTCCAATATCCCCATTCTTACGGACACAAGCCCCAGGTGGGAGATGGTGGGAGGGAGAAGGGATAATGGAACACCGGGAGAGCAGTTCACCAGAGCCTCCTCTGCCCCAGGAGACCATGGGGAGGGGTCCTGGAGAAGAGATAACACAACAAGAGGGCAACAACTTCATTCTTATCCAAGTAATCGTGGGGTTTTTTTCTTTTTTTTTTTTTTTTTTCCTTTTTAAAGTCTGAGCAGCACAGAAAAGTCCAAAGGATTCCCATTCCTGTGAAGCCAGCAGTGGATAGATGTGGGAGAAATGGATATGTACTGATAGATCATATTTATAACCAGATATGCTCATTATAGACCCTCAAATGTACACAGTACCCCAATATAGACATCCACATGTACAGCCAGAGTCAGTCCCAGGGATGCTGGGAGCAGGAACAGACACGAGGAGCGGGGCTGGGGGGCACATCCCGCTCCTCCCAGCCCCGGGGGGAGGAGATCCCAAATCCCTGGCAGCCGGGATCAGGTCCCATTCCTGCTGCCTGGCCCTGCCTGCCCGGAGGAGGTATGGCTGTGCCCAGGCTGGCACGGGAAGAGCCGGGCACGGACAGCTCCGGAGGGACAGTGGATCATGGATCATGCAGGAGAGGGGCTGAAGGGCTGATGCAGGGAAGATGCTGCCAGGCAGCTCTTTGGCTCTGCCAGCATTCCAAAGTTTCCTGGCACAAAAACCATGGCAAAGACCTTTCCCAGCAGAGCACGACGAACTCGCAACGTATTTTCCTCGCCTCTCCTAAAATATCCCAGCCTTTCTGCTCCAGCTGCCTCTTAGGCTTGGAATATACCTTGATATTTAATTTAAAGGACATCCTGATAATCTGTTTCCCATTTTGAAACCCTCGGGCTGTTGCTGGAGTCGTTTCCATCCATCCTTCTCCAGAGCTTGCCCAAACGATCCTGGTTTAACGGAACTTTTCCTCTTCCTGGTTTCTCCATCCTGTGGCTCTTGTGGAGAAGTTTTCCACATCAAGCTGAGGAAAGCATGAGAAACTGGGGGTGTCTTGTGTAAGAAGCTCCTGGAAGCGACAGCGCCGTGTTTGGAGACCCCCCCTGTGCGACCAGGACCCCCCAAACCGCTGCTGACACCCCTGGGTGGGAGGGCTCAGGTGCTTTTGCTGCTCCCAGAAGGTGCAGATGGATTTTCCAAGTCCTCGAAGCGGCCGTTTTTATGTCACAATGAAGCCTGGCCCCCTTCCCCCAGCCTGCAACGGCACTTCCCAAAGCTGCGACCGCAGGAAAACCGGTGAGGGACGGATGGACCCGCTCGGACAGATGGATCTCAGCTCCGGGGGAGGCGCAGGGGGGTCTTTGTTTGCACACACCTTTGACCTTTCAGGACCTTCAGCCCAAAAAGTCGCAGGCGGGGGGGAATTCCTCTGGGATGGAGCACCTGGAAATCCTGGCACGCTCGCTGACGCCGCTCCCCCCTCCCCACAGAAAACCCCCCCACCGGGGCGTCAGATGGTGAGGAGCGGCACGCAGCCCACGCCCACGCCGCCCTCGTGGCACACCATGGGCGCCATGAACGTCCAGCGGTCGCTCTCGGGGTCGTACATCTCCACCGAGCTGAGGTTGGACTGTCCGTCGTAGCCGCCCACGGCGTAGAGCCGCCCGCAGTTGGCCACCAGGGAGACGCGGCTGCGCCGGGTGTTCATGGGCACCACGGGGTGCCACTGGTCGGCCGCCGAGCTGTAGACCTCGGCGGCGCTCAGGAAGCCGGAGCCGTCGTAGCCGCCGCAGGCGAACATGCGGCTGCCCAGCGCGGCCGCGCTGTGCCGGCACCGCTTGTGCAGCATGGGCGCCACCGCGTGCCAGCTGCACGTGGGAGGGTTGTAGTATTCCACCTGCCGCGGAGCACGGAGAGGGGTCAGGGGTGGTGCTGCCGCTGTGCTGGGGAGCCTCCAAAATGGAGGTGGGTTTGGGGTTTGGGACAAGATGGTGAGGGGGTTTCTCTCGCAGGGGAGGGTCTGGAGCAGCAGAGGACTGAACTGCCTTCAGGTAAAAGATCAGCTGCTGTGGGATTGTGCCTGAAGGGATTGGGTTGGAAGAAGCCTTAAACCTCACCCAGTGCCACCCCCTGCTGTGGCAGGGACACCACCCACCATCTCTGGGTGCTCCAGGCCCTGTTCAGCCTGGTCTGGGACACTGCCAGGGATCCAGGGGCAGCCACAGCTTCTCTGGGCACCCTGTGCCAAGTTATCCCCACCCTCACAGCCGGGAATTCCTTCCCAACACCCCACCTAAATCTCCCCTCCTTCATCTTAAAGCCATACCCCGTGTCCTGTCCCTCCATCCCTTGTCCCCAGTCCCTCTCCAGCTCTCCTGGAGCCCCTTCAGGCCCTGCCAGGGGCTCTCAGCTCTCCCTGGAGCCTCCTCTTCTCTCCCAGCCTGTCTCCATACCCAAGGGGCCCTCAGAACATCTCCATGGCCCCAAGTGGATAAATGAGTCACTTCTGTTCCACCTCAGGTTTTTCTGTTGTGGGTGGAAGTGACAGAATTTGGTGGCCCAACCCCTTGGGGCTGTTTGGATGCACAGGGGAAGGGACAGGGAGCCTTCCAGCCCCACCCTGAGGTGCAGGGGATGAGCCCTGCCCAGGGCCTTACGCTGTTGAAGATCTGGAGCCCGTCGTGCCCTCCTGACACGTAGATCCGGCCCTCGAACACGGTGACTCCGGCGGCGCTGCGGTTGGAGCTCATGGGGGTCACTGCTGTCCACCTGAGAGGGAGAGGGGAGAGGTCAGCAAATCTCCCACGGATTATCCCATGATTTTCTAGTGCTGGATTCCACCATCTCTGCTTTGCCCGTTCCTTATTCAAACCACTCTCACAGGCCACGTGCCCAGTGGGGATGTCGTTGTTAGGGCGGACACGACACGCGGAGTGACACGGTAAAATCTTCAGAAGTCTCTTTATTGTGGCTGCACGCTGTCTTTTATACAGCCTTTATTTCTAATTGGTTAATAGCTTTCTTGTTAATTATTCCATTGGTTAGTAAAAAGTATTTCACTTGTCCATCAAATCTGTCTATTCCCGGATAGGTTACATATTTTCTTTACTGATTCTCATGGGACAAATCCCTTGTTATTGCAGGTGCAATTATTTTTCACCCTCAGAACGGATTGTTTTGTTAAAGAAACTTCTCATTCTCAAAATAGCTTCATATGGGAACTTACAAATTACTTGTTAGCTGCACTTAGAAGAAATGACAGGCTAGCTATTGATTTAATAGAACAGGACTGATTTTATAAGGCCTTTCTTTATAATTCTTCTACCTGTCACAACACCAGGACATGGAACACCGGAGGGGAAACTCCTGGAAAAGCTCTGGGACACCAAGGGCTCTTACTTGTTTGTTTCTGGAGAGTAGGACTCCACTGAGTTGAGGGATGAGTTTCCATCGTATCCACCACACACGTAGATCTGCCCGTCCAGCACCACCGTTCCCATGGCACTGCAGGGAACAGCAGGACCCTGTGAGGGGGCTGCAGGTGCTGCCCCCACCCTGCCCCCAACACTGTGACCCCACACACTCTGCCTGTGTCATGCCTGCTTTTCCCTGGATTCACCTCCGAACTGCTCAGTCCCAGCTGAACTCTGAGCTCATGGCAGGAGCACCTCAAATCCTCGGTTTGGATTTGACAAAAACAGACACTGCGGGGCTGGAGTGTGATGGAGATGGGGAAGGGGTTGGAGCACCACGAGTGGCTGAGGGAGCTCCAGAGAAACCTGGTGAGGGGCATGTACACCCTCCACACCTGCCCTGGACAGCCTGGGCCAAGGCTGGACAATTTTTCCAGGAGGAGTTCTCCCTGTATCCAACCTGAACTCCTCTGGCACAGCTTGGGGCCATTTCCCCTTGTCCTTGCTCTGTTCCCTGGGAGCAGAGCCCGACTCCCACCCGGCTGCACCAAAAACTAACCTGTGGAATCACTTCAGCCCCTTGCCATAACACNTCCTCCTCTCTTTGCTGAGCTCACACGTGGATGTGTGAGCCCTGCCTCGCCTGAGCTTCCAAGCATCCTCTCTCACCTGGCAGGTTTATTGGGGCCTGGGCTTTGCTTCGTATACACACCCCACGACACGACACTAACCGAAGAAATCCCAGCTGCCCCCGCGCCGCCCCCACTCCCCGCATCCCCTTTTCCCACTGAGCTCTGCACGTACCTCCTCTTACTGTTCATGCTCTCCACCTTGGACCAGGAGTCGGTGTCCGGGTTGTAGACCTCGACGGTGCTGAGCCTCAGCTGGCCGTCGTAGCCGCCGATGGCGTAGAGCAGCCCGTTGAGCACGGCCACGCCGACGCGGCTGCGCGCCGTGGCCATGGGCTGGCACTTCTCCCAGCGGTTGGCAACGGGGTCAAACACCTCCACCACGTTCAGGGAGTCGCCTGCGTAGAAATTTGCTGCTCACGTTAAAAGAGGGACGCCTGAGGGAGGGCGGCCCCGGGGTTTCTGCGGNGAGGGGTGGGGGGTAGAGGGGTAAGGGGGTGCTGGTGTGTGCTCAAAGATGGGGTTGGCACGGGGAGTTTGTCCAGTTTTCTTTGGAAGAACATCTGGGGGAAAAAAGGGAATGGGAATCTCATGAGATTCAACAAGACCAAGTGAAAAGTGTTGCACCTGGGTTGGGGCAAGAAATTCTGCCCTGGGAGGGTGTTGAGGCCCTGGAATGGATTCCCAGAGCAGCTGTGGCTGCCCCTGAATCCTTGGAAGTGTCCCAGGCCAGGCTGGACATTGGGGCTTGGAGCAGCCTGGGACAGTAGAAAGTGTCCCTGCCATGGCAGGGAGTGAAATAGGATGATCCCCTAAGGTCCCTTCCAACCCAGACCATTCTGGTATTCTCTGTCCTGTCCTGGACTCTCCTATTCCAGCCTACTTGCTCCCACAGAGACATTTCCCAGCCCCATATCCCTGCTCCCCCACAGAGATTCAACAATTCCCATTGTTCCCACAGTCAAAAAGATCCAGGGAACATTTCCGAGCTCTCCCGTGCTCTGCACGAGGAGCCTCGACAAGTTCCCTCAGTGGAAGTGGCACCTCCACTGTCCTCCAAGGGGCAGCAGAGACCTGCAAATCCCATCTGTGGTGTCGCTGCTTTGCCCCTCCGTAGGTTTTCCCTGGGCCACTTTCCGTTCCCTTTTTACACCATGGCGAGGCTCATGTCAAAGCCTTGTGACCCCACAACGTTGTGGGATCCCTGCAAGTCCTGCTTGGGGCCCCAGGCAAGGACACCATCCTCAAAGTCTTGAGGAGTACGTCCTAAAAACCCCTCACCTGGACAGGGCTGTGGATTGAAGATGTTAAACTAGGGGCACAACCACCCTGAGGTGTAACCCTGAATTTCTACAGCCTTCTGAGAATTTTTAAAGCCTTCTAAGAATCTCTAAAGTTTTCTGACTTTTCTAAAGCTTTTCGAATGTTTACATGTGGAAGTGGAGTCTTTCAAGGAGTTTGCAGGAAAAACAATCTTTGTTTATGTTCCTCTCCCAAGGAGAGACCTTTGATGGACTTTTGTCTCTGCCAGTGTGGATGGAGAGGTGGCAACTTCTCCCTCCAATCCAGAGGCAATCCCTGGAAAACTATAAAAACCCTAGCTGTAAATAAACTTTCTCTTTTCCTGGCTTTGGAGCTCACTGTGTGTGCCGTGCCTTCATCCCGTGCCCTGTTGTGACACTGAGGGTTTCACTGGGAGGGTCACGGAGGAGGAGAAACTGCAGGAGGGAATTCCAGCCTGCCATCATCCCACCCAGCCCCTGGTGGTCTTTCCACTGCAAGGTACCTGCTGAGTTGAGTCCCCCCACGGCGTAGATCAGCCCCGCGATGGACGTGCAGCACCGCGGCCGCGTCTTGAACGCCGGCAGGTGCGGCCGGCGCTCCGGCATCAGGTGGTAATCCTTGGCTTCGTCCACCAGATCCCTGAAACCCAACCAGGGCAGCGTTGGAGAGGAGACCTGCCTGCCTGAGGGTGAAGGATGTCCCCTTCCCTGTCAGCCTGCTGACCCCGTGGCCCTGCCTCACCTGCACTTGTGGCAGCAGCGGACCAGGTCGTCCTGCTGCACGCGGTCCGTGAGGAATTGCGGCCGGCACAGGGGGAGCCGGATTTTGGACAGCAGCTCGGGCAGGAAGGATTCCCTCTGCTCCCGGTCGTACCGGATCCAGGCCAAGGCAGCCTCAAACACCTGCCAGGGGACAGCAGTGGGGCGTTGGAGTTTGGGGGTTGTGCAAGATGGGAAGGAAATGACGTGAAATCTTGGAATGGTTTGGGTTGGAAGGAACCTCAAGGATCACTCAGTGCCACCCCTGCCATGTGCAGGGACACCTCCCACTGTCCCAGGCTGCTCCAAGCCCTGTCCAGCCTGGCCTTGGGCACTGCCAGGGATCCTGGGGCAGCCACAGCTTCTCCGTGCCAGACGCTCACCACCCTCCCAGCCAGGAATCCCTTCCCAATCTCTCATCCAGCCCTGCCCTCTGGCAGTGGGAGCCATTCCCTGTGTCCTGTCCCTCCATCCCTTGTCCCCAGTCCCTCTCCAGCTCTCCTGGAGCCCCTTCAGGCCCTGCCAGGGGCTCTGAGCTCTCCCTGGAGCTTTCTGCTCTCCAGGGGAACATTCCCAGCTCTCCCAGCCTGGCTTCATGCAGGTTTCTTTCCCTGCCTCCAACAATCCCAATCTCCTGTCCCGTGGGATGGGACATCCAGCACAGAAGTTTGCAGGGAGATGACGGAGCTGCAAGGAGGATTTTGGCAGAGGAGGTGGCACAGAACATGAAGCTGTCTTTATTTAGTGACAGAAATCTGCAAACTGGGAAAGGTGCTGCTCCATCATCAAACCAGGTCCTGTCATCAAACCAGGAGTCAGGTTTGATGACAGGGATCCATCTTTTCTCTCTGGATAACCACACTGGAGACCCCTGGAGCTGAGCTGGTCCCTTCAGGCTCCATCCCAGACACTGGAAGGGACAGATCTCTCTGAAACCCCACTGGATGACTCCAGCTGCAAAAGGATCCTGGTGCCCTGGTCCCAGTTTAATTTGGGACACACATTCCTGGGTTCACAGGACTCCCCATTTAAGTTATTGCAGCCTCTATGACTGACCAGAACAAAACCATCAACTCTTTCTTGCACAGTGGCCTCTGGAGTCTTCCCCAACACAATTCCCAAACCTTCCAGTGCAAAAATGCTTCTCCAGCAGCACCACAGGGATTAAAAACCCTAAACCAACTTTGTTCCACCCTACAGGTGGAAGAATTCTACTGGAATTTCTGAGGAGTGGGGCTGGCAGGTGCCAGGGCATGGGGAAATGTCCCCAGGATGGACTCTTTGGATCCTACCTGCTCTGGGAAAAAGAGAGGGAGGAATTCTTGGTATGACACAGGAATATGGCTGGAATGTGAGGCAGGTTCCCCTCCCTCTCTAAGCCTGAAGAAAGCAGCACTTTTTTACCCTACAAGGAGCAGCTGGAGGTCTGCCCTGCCTTTGTCACCTCCTCAGGAGCAGCAGGACAGGTTTCCAGGCTCAGGGACAGGCTCTGTTTTCCCTGCTCACTGTCAGCCCACACCAATGGATTCTCAAGGCTGTGCAAACACCCTGAACTCTTCTCACTCCCCAAAATTCCCTGACAGGAGGGTGCAGCCAGGTGGGATTCCAGCTCTTCTCCGGGGGAACAAGGGACAGGAGGAGAGGGAACAGCCTCATGTTGTCCCAGCAGAGGTTTAGACAGGAATTTGGAAAAATTCCTTCATGGGAAGGGCTGTGGCACAGCTGCCCAAGGCAGAGGTGGAGTCCCCATCCCTGCAGGGATTTAAAAGTCCTCTGGACGTGGCACTTGGGGACATGGTCAGTCCTTGGCAGCGCTGGGGAAAGTTGGACTTGATGCTCTCTGAGGCCTTTTCCAACCCTAACGATGCTGTGATCCCAGCAAAGCCCTGCTTTCTGTTCCTTTAGGAACAAGTCAGCCTGGGGTGGGCACAGGAAACCATCACAGCTTTGTCCAGCACCTCTGAGCCAGGACATCTCATCTTCACTCAGCCCAGGAGCAGCATCACTCCCATTCCCATCCCACCCTCCGAGCAGCAAGAAACCCCCCCGAGGCCAAACCTCCCTGGGCCCAGACCTGCAGCAGGTACCTGCTCCTCGGATTTCACGTTGAGCTCATCCCTGGACACGAGCTCCAGGACGTCCTCGAAGGGCAGGGCCAGGAACTCCTCGGACATGGAGACCTCCACGAAGTGCTGGTGGATGAAGCTGTTGGCAGCGTCGTAGAGCACCGTGCACATCATGGTCTCGGCGAACTGCCGCACGCCCAGGCAGTTCTTGGGATGCAGCCTGGGAAAGGGGAGGAGGAGGAGGAGGAGAGCAACAGGAATGGCAGGTTAATGGGAGAGAAGCTTCCTGCATCCCTGGAAGTGTCCAAGGCCGGGTTGGATGGGGATTGGAGCAGCCTGGGATAGTGGGAGGTGTTTCCTGCCCACGGCAGGGGTGGAATGGGATGGGCTTTAAGGTCCCTCCCGACCCAACCATTCCAGGGTTCTGGAAGCACAGAAGCCTTGCAGGACACACAGTGCAGTGAGAGATGTGTCCTCTCCAGGGATTCCAGCTCACCCAGGAGCTGATCTGCACAGGCAGCTCCAGGAGAATCCAAGGCAGAGTCAGAGGATGGAAAACACAAATGTCCCCTTGTCTCTGCCAAAGAGGCACTGGACAGAGCCAGGTGGCTCTGGGAGCATCCACAGCTGCCCTGGGCACCCTGTGCCAGCTGCTCCCCACCCTCCCAGCCAGGAATCCCTTCCCATATCCCATCTAAATCTTCTCTCCTTCAGCTCAAAGCCATTCCCTGTGTCCTGTCCCTCCATCCCTTGTCCCCAGCCCCTCTCCAGCTCTCCTGGAGCCCCTTCAGGCCCTGCCAGGGGCTCTGAGCTCTCCCTGGAGCTTCTCCTCTCCAGGGGAACATTCCCAGCTCTCCCAGCCTGGCTCCAGCCCTGCAGCAGCTCCGGGGCCTCCTCTGGATCTCTCCAGCAGCTCCAGGTCCTGCTGCTGTTGGGTGGGGAACTGTCACATGAGGGTGACTCCGAGGGCTCCCACAGGGCTTGGTTACAACACAGCTGCCTAAAAATATCCCAATTCTCAATTCCACTTAAGAAGGAGAGCTCGGTGTCCGTGTCCCAGCTCTCCAGGGTGGCCAGAATCCACTCACTGCTGGTTATCCACCAAACTGGCAGCTGTGCACTCAAAGCCAGGACCTCACTTAGGGACACCTGGCTGCTCCTGGTGGATTCGGGAGAATTTTGGAGGCCAATCCCTGTATTTGGTGGGTGTGTTTAACATCACACCACGGAATGCCCTGAGCAGCTGCAGAGAAGCCAGGCTGGGGGAACTGAACACGTCAGACTCCCTGGCACGGCTGGGAATCCATGTGGAATGTGGACAAAGAGTATCCCAGCTTTCCATTTCCAGAGCACGCTGCTGGAACAGCCTCACAGCCAAACACCAGTGAGGAAACTGAAAAACCTGGGACCAATTTAGGGCTCTGCCACAGTTTCCTGTCCAGCTCCTGGGCTGAGGCTGTGTTCCTCCCCTTTAGCACACAGGGCAGCAGGAAGGGCAATTCCTGCCAGGATGGGCTCTCAAAAAGGGAAATGTCTCCTCAGTTTTGCTCTGGGTGTTGATTCCCGTGGCTGGCCAAGGTCTTTTACTGCACAGAAAGGAATGGTAAGTTATTCTGAAGGGAATGAGAATTGTAGGAGAAGGGAGCACGGCTTCCCACTGCCAGAGCGCAGGGATGGATGGCATAGTGGGAAGGAATTCCAGGCTGGGAGGGTGGGGAGGCCCTGGGATGGAATTCCCAGAGAAGCTGTGGCTGCCCCTGGATCCCTGGAAGTGCCCAAGGCCAGGTTGGACACTGGGGCTTGGAGCAGCCTGGGACAGTGGAAGGTGTCCCCGCCATGGCAGGGGTGGATTGGGATGGGCTTTAAGGTCCCTCCCAATCCATTTTGCATTCCATAACTCTCCAGATGCCAAGTTTTGGGATGCACACTCCCCATCCTGCTCCTCCCAAGCTGGACACAGGTGACTGAACCTCGCTGCTGCTGGGGAGCAGCTGGAATCCCTCAGAATCCCCCCGGAACTCCCTCAGGATCCCCCCAGCCACACTCACCTCTCCCTGAGGAAGGTGCAACAGGCGTCCTTGATGTTCTGCAGCTGCAGGAAACTCGCCCCCATGAGCAGGGACTGCACATTCTGCTGGTCTATGGCCAGGTGACCGTTGTAGGCAAAGTTGATCAGAGCCTCCAGCGCACTAAAAACAGGGAGAAAATGCAGAAAATCCACGGAATCCCAGCTGGGAGAGCGCCGTGCCAACAGCAGAACGTGTTCTGTGGGGTCACTGAGGCAGAGGACGCACAGGGAGGCAGAGCTGGGGCTGTCCCTGTGGTGTTCCCTGGGGGTTTTACCTGGGATCCATGCCCTGCATGACAATCTCATCCTGCTTGCACTCCATCATGTCGTTGGTGAACATGGCGTGGAAGTAGGGGATGGAAGCTGCCAGCACGATCCTGTGAGCGCTGAACTTGTGGTCCCCGACCTAAACCAGGCAGGACAGGGAGGGAGAAGGGATCAGCACCAGCCTCTGCTCCAGAGATCCCCTGCATTCCACAGCATCCCAGTCTGTGCTCTGGTTACTTCTCCCGGAGCTCTCTTCCCTAATTTCCACCTCAGTCTGACTCGTCCCAGTCCGTGCCCATCCCAGCTTGTGCAGGGCTGCCCCTTTTCTCCTCACGTAAGCAAAAATGTCCTGTTGGAGCTTTGTTTGATGGGATAAAGCAGCTGGCACAGCAGGGCCCTTCCCTCCAGGTTATCCCAAGTGTCCTTCTCTGCTCCTCTGCAAAATCCTCAGCCCATGTGGTCTCCAGAGGTAACAGGAATGCTGTTTGGATTCAGGAATTCCATGATTCCCAACAATGCCTCCCTTCTCCCTCAGACCCAGCAAACGTGCTAGGAATTTAGAAAGCAAAATTCTTGCCAGATGGAAAAAAGGAGGCACTTTTGGAGAGCCTTGCCTCTGTCCTGGGTAGCTCAGGTGTGCCTGAATCCCTGTCCATCTCTGTGCCTGGATTATGCTGCACAAATCCTGTTCCCAGAGCAAAATCAGGAAGTGAAGCGGTCGGGACTATGACAGCTCATGGAAAAAAAACCCTTTACATTCATACCTGTGTGTGACTTTAAGGGCTGTATCAATCCCTTCTCCCCACCCAAAACCACATGGAAAACATCCCAGAGGCTCCGAGACTGGAGATATCTGTAAAATCCCTGCCAGCCTCCTCCCATGCACACGGTGGGATGGGGGAGCTGTGGGAAAAGGAGGCAGGACTGGGGTCCATGAGGGGATGGAGCTCGAGGCCACTTCCCTGGCCCTGCAGAGGAAGGAATGTTGGCAGAGCAGGTCCCCACCCTGACTTCCCACAGAGAGCACAGATTCCAGCCCGGCCAGAGCTTCAAAAAGACAAAAATACAGCAAATTTCATAAGGAAAGGCTGCAAAGGGAGGTGATTCCAGAACCTGAGCCCCTCCCCATAATGCAGGGATTTTCATTCCCTCCCTCCCTGCCAGGTGAGGACTCTCCGTGTCCCGAGGTGCTGCTCAGGACAGGGAGATCCCTCCTGCTGGAGCTCTGGGTTTGGGAATTCCCAGTGGCACACGAGCAGGCACAGCCTGGGTGACCCACGGGGACAAATCTGCTGCTTGGCCTGTCCACATTCCAGCCCGGAGCCTCAGGACCTGCTCAGCAACTCTGGCACTTCCCAATCCCTTCCCCAGGGATGTGGGGCCACTCCATCATCAGCTGCTCCTGGCCCAGCCCACTGATTATCAGTAATAAATCCCATTATTGATGCACCTTCATGCCGCTGGAAAATCCCTCCCCGGGTGCCTCAAACATCCCAAAAACACCGAAAAACTCCCGTTTTCCTTTTGCTCTTCCTGTGAGGTAAAAGGACAAGGCCTCCTCTTATCTCTAAAATCCCGTAAGGAATTCACTCCAACTGGAAGAGTTCATTTGGTTTGTTTGGATGAGTGCTCCCATTCAGGCCTGAGTGTGCAAGAAAAGCAACGTTTTACTTGACTTTCATTTCCCCCTAAGCCCAAACTGCCAAAAATCACAACTGTCCAAATCTCTTTTCAGCTTTTTAATAAATGAGAAGTGGTGCTAAAATTGAACAGGCACCTCTTAAAGTGAAACACCTGCTTCAAATGCACACAGTGACCTCCTATTTATAGGCAAAATTATCTTTATAACCGAAGATAACAGGAATTTCAACACCAAGGTTGTATTTACTCAAACCCCAAGCCTGTGGTGTGACCCAAGGAGGAGAAAAAAGCCCTTTTTTCACCAAAAAACTGTAAATTACAGAGCCCAGGTGGCAGCTCTGGGCCCCTCATGACAAGAGTGACATTGAGGAGCTGGAAGGCGTCCAGGGAAGGGGATGGAGCTGAGAAGGGGCTGGAAAACTCCTGAGGGAGGTGGGAAAGGGGCTCAACCTGGAGAAAAGGAGGCTCAGGGGGGACCCTGTGGCTCTGCTCCCAGGGAACAGGGACAGGAGGAGAGGGAAGGGGCTCAGGCTGGGCCAGGGGAGGCTCAGGGTGGATAGAAAGAACAGTTTCCTCATGGAAAAGGTGGTGAGGCATTGGAAGGGACAGCCCAGGGCAGTGGTGGCTCCCCATCCCCGGCAGGGTGTGACATCCATGTGGAGGTGGCACTTGGGGACACGGGTCAGTGGTGGCTGTGGCAGTGCTGGCTCATGTCTGGACTCAGCCATCCAGGAGGGCTTTTCCAACCTGAGCCATTCCAGGATTCCATGCCCTGAGCCCAAGGCTGGAAGGGTTCCACCAGGCTGCAGCTGCAGGGATGTGCTGCTGTGACCCTGCCAGCACACAGCCCCACCTCCTCCACACCTGGGCCTGGCAAACAGGATTCCTGCTGGGATAATGCCAGCTGGGATGAAATCACCACGGGCATGAAATGCCAGGGGTCTGGGCAGTGCTGCCCTTCCAGCTGGTGCCACACTGGGAATGGGCCCTGTGAGCAGAGAGATCCATCAGCAAAGAAACATTCCCTGGTGCTGGACAGGAGAAAAGCTGGGATTCCTTCTGTTTGGAACCTCTGGAATGCTGGAGAGCCCTTGGGGAGATGGAGAAATTGGGATCTCTGCTCTAAAACCATCATTGTGTTCATTCTATCAGTGCTTCACAGCAAGTCCCCAGGGAACAACTGCAGTTCTTGCTGCAGGCAAAGGACAAGTTCTTCCTGTGGAATATGGCAAATCCTTCCAAGGATGAGCCCTCAGCACGTGTCCATCCAGCTCACCCTCCTATCTCCTTTCCCAAAATGTTCCCTATCTCCAGAGCCAAAGGCTCTCCCTTCCCATGACTAAATTAATGCACATTCCTGATGGAGTCACTAAGGAGAAAGTGGGAAAGAGCTCATCCTCTTCCTGATGCCATTCCAGGACGTTCTGGTCTACAAGTCATCATTTTAGGTCCTTTGCTTTTAAGGTGAAAGGTTCTGTTTTGCAGAAAAAGGAACTTTGCAAGCATCCCCCCTGAGCCCAGAGATCCCAGAATTTCCCTTCTGATGGGTAACAGAGGGATCTGCCCCCGGCCACCCCCACAGCCCCAAATGTTAACAAATTCCAGGGCACAAGGAGCCTTTCTCCCAAGGAAAGTGGTGTAGGTGGGGAGGAAGGCATTTCCTGTGTTGCTGACATTGAGACCTCGCTGAGTTTTGTGCTGCAAAGCTCTCAGAAAACCCCAAATCCATCTCTGCTGAGGGGGTGCATCTGGATCAGGACAATCCCAGCACAGATCCAGGCTGGGTGGACAATGAGAAGGGAAGGATTTGGGGCTGTTGGTGGATGAGGAGCTCCACGTTCCCCGGGCTGATCCCCCAGTGTGGGCAGCAGGAAAGAGGGAATTCTGAACAGCTTCCCCCTGCCAGAGGGCAGGGATGGATTGTCACCCTGAATTTCTACAGCCTTCTGAGAATTTTTTAAAGCCTTCTAAGAATCTTTAGACTTTTCTAACTTTTCTATCACTTTTTGAATGTTTACATGTTGAAGTGGAGTCTTTCAAGGAGTTTGTAGGAAAAACAATCTTTGTTTATGTTCCTCTCTCAAGGAGAGACCTTTGATGGACTTTTGTCTCTGCCAGTGTGGATGGAGAGGTGGCAACTTCTTCCTCCAATCCAGGGGCAATCCCTGGAAAACTATATAAACCCTGGTTGTAAATAAACTTTCTCTTTTCCTGCCTCTGGAGCTCACTGTGTGCTGTGCCTTCATCCCGTGTCCTGGTGTGACACTGGATGGGAGATTGGGAAGGGATTCCTGGCTGGGCTGGAATTCCCAGAGCAGCTCTGGCTGCCCCTGGATCCCTGGCAGTGCCCAAGGCCAGGTTGGACACTGGGGCTTGGAGCACCCTGGGATGGTGGGAATGGGATGATCCTGAAGGTCCCTCCATCCCAAACCATTCCAGGGCTCCATGAGAATGGTGACCAATTCCTTTGAAGCAGAGCACACATCCCCTCTGGATGTACAGCAAAGCCACATTCCCAGAGGATTCCCTGCCAGCTCAGAGAAGTCCAAATGCTGCTTTTCAGAATTCCAGTCCCTCCATTTCCCACATGGACATCCCACATGATCCCGAGGGGATCAGCTCCAGCCCTGCCCTCCTCAGCGCCCCTGAAGGGGCAGCAAAAATAAATTTTGTGTTATCCCAGAACTACAAATCCTCGTATTTTCTGTAAGGGAAGAGCTGATGGCAGCTGAGAGCTCGGGGGAATCACATCCAGGCAGAATCCCAAATAATTCCTGTCTGCTGGGTGACAAGGTTGGAATCACACCCTCATCCTGCAGCTCTCCTGTGCACAGTGGATCATCTGCTTTTCCAATCTCTCCCATAAAACAGATATTCCCTTTCTTCCCAGGGCTGTTTTCCTGGAGGCTCTCCCAACATCTGCAGCACAGCCAGGCACTGAGTTTTCAAGGATCCTGCTGGAATCAGGCAAGCAGCCTGAGCTGTCTGGAATTCCACTTATCCAGAGGCTCCTCCAGCTCTGCCTCAGCTCCTGGGGGTGCAACTGCTCCAGTCTGGGGGCTTTGGAGTGAACAGTCTGCTCTGGAAAAGCTGGGATTGGGATGGGAGGGAAGGCACCAGGGCTGTGCCCTGTCAGTGCCATTGGGACTGTACACAAATACTGTACCCTCTCCACAGCTGGGAATTATTTCAGTTTGCCAGACCTGGGTCCCGTTTTAGGAGACTTTTCTAATTAGCCTTGGAGTTAGTCATGGAAAAATGGCATTGGAGAGGCTCAGTTCCACAGGAGGAGCTGCAGCAGCAAGAGGAGCTCACGTCAGCTCCGCTCTCCAAGGATTTGGGAAGGCACAAACCTTCCCTCGTGCCACAGCCTGGCCAGGATTTCTGGAGGTGCCAGCCTGGCACTTGGATCATTCTCCTCCAGCTCCAGTGGGAGCCAGCAGGAGCTAGGGAGGGATTTATTCCCTCTTCATTTGTAATGAAGGGATGGGATGGATCAGTTTTTCCTGCTTTCTGGAGTGGTGCATTCCAGCAGTCTCTGTTGTGTCCCCGGAGAGCGCTCGGACCTCGGGCTGGAGCACAGGCAGCACATCCCAGAAAACAAAGCTGCCCGGGCTGCTTTCATCCTGCAAGGATGAAACAATTCCAGAAACAATGCTCAGGAAGAACACCAGCACCGAGGAGCTCCTTCTGTGCCATTAAAAATCAGATCAGGATTGGCAGCTCAGGGAATTCCGTGAGCCAGAATGCTTGGGGCTTTTGCAGTGTTCAGTTGGCAGCCTCAAAGGGAAGAAGACTGGAAACCCACTAAAAATAAGGGAGAGAGGTTCTGAGAGAGGAATTCTGCCCCTTGGCTTGTCCACAGCTGGAGTTCAAAGCCCCAAACCCCACCAAATTAAAGGAAAAAAAGGCTCAGAAGCCTCATTTCTGCCCTCTCCGTGACTATTCCAGGCCTGGCGTTTCCCTGCCCCTGTTGGAATCTCTGTCATCTTTTCCATCACCACCAGTGCTGGATGAGGAGCAAAGCACAGCTTCACCTTCCAGAACACGACTGGGACAGGGATCAGTTGGGGAAAGGGGTTTGGTTGGTTCTTTTATGACCACACCAATGCCCAGCCCGGTGATTCTCAGAGGAGAAAGCAGAAATTTGGCTTTGCTAAGCAAAATTCCTGCTTTTTTTTTTTTTTTTCCCCCAAAGGAAAAGACTAACCATGGAATGAGGTGTGTCTCCTCCCTCCCTTCCTCCCTCCAGTTCATCCATGTGTGTTCCCAGCAAATGAATATTTAATTAAACTTTTCGGAGAGGCTCCAAAGGGAGCTGTGAGGGAACATCAGGAGCAGCCCTGACCTGCAGCTGTTAAAGAGACAGGGAGAGAAAAGAACTCTCCAAATCCATGAGCTGGAGCATTGGGACACATCAAGATCCAACTTTTGGGACAAAGGGATGTTTGGAAGCTTTTTGGTTTAGAGATGAGACAGACAAAAAGCAGCAGGAGTGGAAAAACGGGGAATAAATTCACTGCAGTGGTGTGGGAGCATCAGGATCCACCTGGGGGTTCCTCTGGGTTGGACTTGGAATGTTCCTCAAAGCTTTTATCACAGAATCCTGGAATGGTCTGGGTTGGAAGGGACCTTGGGGATCATCCAGGGCCACCCCTGCCATGGCAGGGACATTTCCCACTGTCCCAGGCTGCTCCAAGCCCCAGTGTCCAGCCTGGCCTTGGGCACTGCCAGGGATCCAGGGCTGGGAATTCCAGCCCAGCCAGGAATCCCTTCCCAATCTCCCATCCAGCCCTGCCCTGGGCAGTGGGAGCCATTCCCTGTGTCCTGTCCCTCCATCCCTTGTCCCCAGCCCCTCTCCAGCTCTCCTGGAGCCCCTTTAGGCCCTGCCAGGGGCTCTGAGCTCTCCCTGGAGCTTCTCCTCTCCAGGGGAACATTCCCAGCTCTCCCAGCCTGGCTCCAGCCCTGCAGCAGCTCCGGGGCCTTCACGTTCCTTCCTCACTTCTGGGTAGGAATCATCCAAACTCTGTCCCTGCTGGAAAGCCAGCCTGGATTCACAGCAGGAAAACATCCCCGAGCCAGGGCAGGGCAGAGACACTTTGAGTTTGGGGTGCCTGAGTGATCCAAAGCCACCTCCAACTTCCAGCTGAGGAAAACTCCTGCTTAAAGCTCCAGCAGCTGGAGCAGCCAGCCTCTTCCTGGGAATGGGCAGGGAAGGCTTGGCTGCATTAATTCCATCACCACGGGAATTACAGGTGGGCACTGGGAAAAGGGATGTCCAGAGGCAGAAGCAGCACAAGGTGGGATATTTTCACAGGATGACTCAAGACAAGGAGAGGAATCAGAGGAATGAAATGCTTGGAATTCCAAGCTGTGGGTGTAGGAGGGAAAGCTGGAATGCTTGAAACAACACGGACAGAGCACTGACAATGTATTGGGCGCTGCTGGGATCTGCCTCTGGGATTTTGGGAAGGAATTCTTCCCTCTGAGAGTGTTCCAGCCCTGGAGTGGATTTTCAGAGAAGCTGTGGCTGCCCCTGGATCCCTGGAAGTGTCCAAGACCAGGCTGGAGAGGGTTTGGAGCAGCCTGGGACAGTGGAAGGTGTCCCTGCCCTTCCAAGGGGTGGATGATCCTTGAGTTTCCTTCCATCCCAAATTGTTCCTGTGATGGTTTTGATCTTTCCTAATATATTTTAAACCTCTGCAGGGATAAAGAGGATTTAAACAGCTCTTTGCTACGGAAAATCCACAGAGTTTTAGAAACAATGGTAAGGAATTTATCCAAGATAGGACTGGGATCATAGACCTCCTGCTACTGTCTCCCAGAAACATGGGATTGCCAGGATCTGCTCACCTTCTCCAGCCCCACCAACACCCAGTTTAATCCTAAACCCACTCCACTCTGCATCCCAAACCAGCCTTGTCACAGAATCCCCCCAGCCTCCAGCCCAGCCCGTCACAAATATCACCCTGCAGAAGGAACAACCACTTCCAAGGAGGCTCCCAAGCCTCAGCCCCTCCTCCCTAGATCCATGGAATGCTCCCCGTCCCACATCCCGCGGCGGGCCCGGCCCCCGCCGGCTCCTTCCCCCGGCAGGTTTCAGGGTGAGTAGGCTGGGAGCACCTTCCCGTTTAATTAAACTGCAGAGTTCGTTCTGCGGTGACTCAGAGCTGCGTGTGGCTCCCACCCCACCAAGCTCCTCCGAGTCTGCAATCCTGAGGGATTCCAGCAGCTCCTGCCTGCCACAGGACGCCCTCCCAGCCATTCCCCCGCAGAGCCAGGGGCACAATCCCTGGAGGATTTACCACGCTTGTGCATCCACTGGGTTCTGACGCTAAGAAGGGATGTTCCCGTAAGGGAAGGGTTTCCTAGGGAAAGGAGGACCAGAGGCTGGTCCCTACACCTGGATCCACAGGTTCTCCAAGACCCCGCAGGGCTGGGAAGCTCCAGGAGCCCCTGACACCCCACTGAGGGGGTTTGGGGGGGTCTCAGCTCCGTCTCTCTGCTGCCAAAGCCCTGGGAAGGGGGGACCTCATCTCCTGTTCCTCTTCCCTTTCTCCCCCACTAAAAGGGTCTGAGGGGAATCCAACTGCCTCCTTCCCTCTGGAGAAGAGACTGGGGGGTCCCTCAGCCCCCTCCATTAAGGGCTGGGGTCCCCCCTCAGGGGTCTGGGGGTTCCTCAAGTCGCCCCTCCAGAAGCTGAGGTCCCTCAGCACCCCCAGGAATGGGGGGGTGGGTCCCTCAGCTCCCCCTTCTGAGGCTGGGGACCCTCAGTCCCTTCAAAGGCTGTGGGGCTCCCTCAGCCCCCCCTTAGGGACCAGGGTGTCCCCCAGTTCCCCCTTAAGGGGACCGGGGGACGTCCCCTCAGCATCGCCCCTCAGCGCCCACCCCAGAACCGTGACCTCCCTCGATGTCCCCTCAAGGACCGGGGTCCCCGCTCAGGAGCCGGGAGGAATCGAGGTCTCTCAGCCCCCTCTCAGCCCCCTGAGGAGTCGGGGTCCCTCGTCCCCATCAGGGACCGGGGGGGTCCTCACTCTCCCTCAGAGCTCGAGGTCTCCCAGCCCCGCTCAGACCCCTCCGGGCTCCGGTGGTCTCTCGTCCCCCCCGTCCCCGGGGGCCGGGCCGCACCTTGAGTGTCACATCGCAGAGCTTTCCCTGCCGCCGGATCTCGCCCATCACTCCATACCCGCGGCTGGGCAGGTCTCCCACCGAGAAATGCACCAGATCCTCGGGATCCAGCTCCGGGTCCGCCGCCGCCGCCGCTTCCAGCATCGTCCCGGCCACTCCCGTCCCGCTGCCGTCCCGCTTCGCCCCCGCCGCGCGCTGGTCCCGCCCGGCCGCCGTATGCGGGGCCACTTCCGGGCTCTCCCGGAAAATGCCGTTGCCATAGAGAACCCGGAAGTGAACGCTGCCATGGCGACCCCGGACGCCACGCCGGACTCGACTGTAGAGGGCTCGCAGGTGGAAAAGGGACGGGGGGGGTGCCTGGGGGGGCCGTTCTCCCCTCCTCAAGGCGTGATCGGAGGTCGTATCCCCGCACAGGCGGCATCAGCCCCCCAGGCATCGCCCACCTTGCCCTGGGCATCTCCCCCCACACACCTCGGGAGGTGCCAAGGAGAGAAACACGGGGTGATTTAGTTGGGAGGGCCTTAAGGATCATCCAATTCCACCCTCTGCCACGGGCAGGGACACCTTCCACTGTCGCAGGCTGCTCCAAGCCCCAGTGTCCAGCCTGGAGTGGGAAGGTGTGGGAAGGGGAGCCTCCCACTGCCAAGGCTTTGGAGATGTGTGGCAAAACTCCGGGCGTGTTTTTCACGTGGGACTGGGGCTGTTTTTCCCTGGCAGGAGGAAGAAGAACAGGAGAGCTCTGAGGGGCTGGAAACGACTCAAAGTTCTGCATCCAAACCAGAGACCGAACGAGCGGTAATTCCGGTCAGAATCCTGGAATGGTTTGTGTGGGAAGGGACCTCAAAACCCGCCCAGTGCCATGGGCAGGGACACCTCCCACTGCCCCAGGCTGCTCCAAGCCCTTCCAGCCTGGCCTTGGGGGACACAGGTGCAGCCACAGCTGTTCTGGGCACCCTGTGCCACCCTCACAGCCAAGAATCCCTTCCTTAAATCCATCCTGAATCTCCCCTTTTTAGTTTGAAACCATCATTCCTTGTCCCACCAACAGGACCTGCCCAAAGCTTTGTCCCCGTCGTTCTCACAGGCTCCCTCAGCTGTTTATAACTCCAGGAGCAGCCACAGCTTCTCTGGGAATTCCTTCCCATCTCCTCCTGTCCATAACCACTCCCAGCAATAATTGCTTTTGTCCTCACCTCTCCAGAGCCCCACAGAGGGCATTGTTGCAGCAAGGAAAATGCTCAACTCCGTTAGAATTTGTTCTCTCTCTGATTCCTAGTGGAATTTCCCCTCTCCCAAAAAAAAAAAAAAATTTTCCCTTCCTCCTTTCCCTGCTGCTTTTCTTGCTTTGAAGAAAAAATTCCCAACTGCTCCAGCGCTGGGTTCTGGGTCTTTTTTCTGGAAAGAGTTCTGTGACCTCTGTGAAATTCCAGGACCACGACCAGGACCAGGAGAAGGACCAGGAGCAAGACCAAGAGAAGGAGAAGGGGAAGGAGAAGGGGAAGGATGAGGACCAGGAGAGCATCATTTCCACACTGCTCTCGGAAGCAGAGCCCGAGGGTGGCAGGCCAAGGTATCCCCCAAATGTTCCCCTGCTTGAAATCCAACAAATCCTGGCTCAGCTCAAACCTCCCCCATTCATTTTAGAGCAGTCACAGCAGGTAAAGTGTGAAAGGTCACAGAAATCCTGAGTGTACCAGAAATCCCAAAGGTTTTGTCCCAGACTACAAGTTGTCACCACTTATTACACAATTGTTGAGCATGGGCTGTCTGGGGGAAGTGTTTGAGGGAAAATGTGGGATTTACACATTTCCAGGGATTTAAAAATCCTCAGGGCATGTGGCTTTAGCAGCTGGATGATCCCTGAGCCCTCCTCCTGTGGGTTTTACTCAGCAGATCCTCCAGCCTGAGTGGATATTTCCTCCAGGAAATTGAAAATCAGCCGTTCATCGGGAATCTAAATGATTTAAATGACAAAAGAAAATCCCTCTCCCATTCCTCCTGCAAATATTTTGCTTTTTGATGCCAAAACTGGTGTTATCCAACACTCCTGAGCCTGGTACACAGAGGGTAAACCAGGAGATCAGGATCAGTTAGACCCTTCTCATTTCACACCCTCAGTTTTCCAAGCAGGACAAGGCCAGAAGGAATTTTCAGCAGCCCTTTGCCCGCAGTTGCTTTTAACAGGGAATAAAAACTGCAGCCGAATAATTGCCAACGCTTTGTTTTGAATTTTGACTCCTCTGCCTCACCTTTTGCTGGCAAAATAATCTAAATTTCAGTTTAGGGAAATGCCAGATTCTGCTTTTGCTCACTTTTGCCTCTCTCCTTAGAACACCAAAGCGAGTCCTGGCCTTCGTGCGGGTCAAGCCAAGCGCTCATTTTGCCCAAGACATGATCAAGCTTGGGTCAGACAACAAGGTATAGAGTAAAAGAAACTGGAAGAGGGGAAGGTTTGGAGTTTGATTTCAGCTTTTCCAGTGGAAAGCCAGGATTGTTCCATCCCTTGAGGCCGTGGTTTTCGGGGGGCGTTGGTTCGGGTGTCCCTGCTCGGCAGTGGTTTTGTCACAGCGAGTGTGGGGATGGAAAACACAATTCCTGTGGTAAAATCACCAGGAAAACCCTCCAAAGGACTGGGGCTGGCTGATCCATGAGGAATTCCCAGTGCTAACCACATTTTGGCACAGTCTACTTCTTTCTCTTATGCAAATTCCTCCCTTTGCCTTCTCTTGCTTAATTAGGAATTTCCCTGAGGCACAAAATCACTGAAAGCTAAACAGATGAGCTTAACCACATTTCCTTTTATTTATAATATTTATCACCAGAAATTTGGGAGCATTACCAGATATTTTTAAGACACCTAGAACCACCCAAGGCAGTAAAACAACTCTGCTATTTGTGCTCCCTTTTCTACTCTAATCCCAGTTCCTCAACTGCTGACAACCCTCAGGGCTGCTGAGTTGATCTCCCTCTCTTTTTGGGTTGCAGAGCATCGATATCTATGTCCAGAAGAGTCCCAGGGGAGGAGTTGTGAATAACTCTCAGACTGACTGGTCCTTCAAGCTGGATGGGCTCCTCCACAACGCTTCCCAGGAAATGGTTTATGAGACTGTGGCAAAGGACTTGGTGTCCAAAGCTTTGCAGGGCTACAATGGTGATTTATTGCAATTATTATTATTCTTTTGATCATAAAAACAGATTGGATTTGAGCAGAGATTTGTTTGCTGGCCCGTTGGAGGCTCCTTCCTGAGCTGATCCTTTTGCTTTTGGATTTTTTGTTTTTTTCCAGGCACCATCATGTGCTATGGGCAAACTGGGGCTGGCAAAACCTACACCATGACGGGAGCAGCCTCTGAGTACAAAAACCGAGGGATCATCCCCAGGGCAATCCAGCAGGTACTGCAGCTGGCTGGGAAAAGAGGAGGGAAAAACCCCAAGGAACGCTCTTCCATCAGCTCTTGCTGATAGAAAAGTGTTTGAACACCGTGAAGAAGTTTTAATGTGTTGGTTTTTATTTTCCTTGATTTTGCCCCAGGGATGGCGGTGAAAGAATAAAGGAGTTTTATTGTCATTCTCAGAGGTTGTTCCTCTTTAGTTCCTGTTTAAGTTCTTGCTGCTCCCCAGGTGTTGCTGAGCCTTCAAAAGAGGTGTTTTCCAAACTGTTATTTTGTGAAATCAGGTTAAAACTGATCATAAAATCATTAAAAAACACCTCTAAGGCACAGAGACACTGGCACAGGGTGCCCAGAGCAGCTGTGGCTGCCCCTGGATCCCTGGAAGTGCCCAAGGCCAGGTTGGACATTGGGGCTTGGAGCAGCCTGGGACAGTGGGAGGTGTCCCTGCTCATGGCAGGGGTGGAATTGGATGGGCTTTAAGGTCCCTTCCAACCCAAACCATTCCAGAATTCCATGATTCTATTGGATCATTAAATCCCAATCCAAGCTGAGCCCTCAGAGCTCAGATTTAGCCCCACACAGCCCTAGATGCCCTTGGAGCTGCTGTTCAGAACCCTCTCTCTATCAATATCCATCTCTATATTACAGAAATGGATGTCTTGTATACACCTCAATGCATTTATTTATATTTTATGCCTATTTATATTTTATACCTGTCGATATCTTACATCTTCTATCACACCCATTTCTACCTTGTCTCAACACCCACATAAATAACTTCTCTGAAAAGCCACAAACAGCTGAAAAAAACCCTGCCTGTGAAGGGCCACCACCCCTTTGTCTCTGGTGCAGGTCTTCAAATCAGCTGCAGAATTCCTCAATATCCTGGTGACTGTCCGGATTTCCTACCTGGAGATCTACAACGAGGCCTTGTTCGACCTCCTGGCGCCGGCGCTGGGCCGAGGGTGCAAGGACACCCAGCTGGCAGTCATGGACGGTCCCCAGGGGGTTTATGTCAAGGGGCTCTCCATCCACCCTGTCAGCCACGAGGAGGAGGCTCTGCATCTCCTTTTTGAGGCAAGAGAACCCCAAATCTTCCCTCAAATCCCGTGGTGGTCGTGGGTGCTGGCGGAGGTGGAAAAGCAGGAGTGGGTGGCCACGACGGTGGAATGTGGTTGGGGCATCACTCTTGGTTGTGTGAGGGGAAAAACCTTGGTCTTGGCAAGGAAAACGTCCCTAGCTCAGGGATTCTGGAAGATGCTCCGAGGAAAGATGGTTTGGGGTGATCATGGCACTGTTGGAATTGACAGCAGGATTGGACAGGGCGAGAGGTTTGTGAGGGGACTTTGATTACTGAGACCAGCATCTTTTTTTTCCTCATGGCTGCTTCAGTTTGTGAGGAAAACAGGGATAAATAATTGGATCTGGCTGCAGGAAGTGCATCCTCACCCAGAGCCATCTGCTGTCCTTAAAATCTTTCTCCAGCCTTTTTAATAACCCAGTGCTGTCCTGAGCTCTGGAACGTGCAGGAACTGATTGATGATGGCTGAGAAAGCTGGGAATGTCCCCCTGGAGAAAAGAAAGATCTGAGGAGACCTCAGAGCCCCTGGCAGGGCCTGAAGGGGCTCCAGGAGAGTTGGAGAGGGGCTGGGGACAAGGGATGGAGGGGACAGGACACAGGGAATGGCTCCCACTGCCAGAGGGCAGGGCTGGATGAGAGACTGGGAAGGGATTCCTGTCTAGGTTGGAATTCCCAGAGCAGCTGTGGCTGCCCCTGGATCCCTGGAAATGTCCCAGGCCAGGTTGGAGGGGGTTTGGAGCAGCCTGGGACAGTGGGAAATGTCCCTGCCATGGCAGGGGGTGGGTGGGATGGACTTCAGGGCCCCTTCCAACATCCCTTTGCATTCCTGGCAGAGCTTCAGATCCGTGGCCATCACACCTGTGGGAATTTTCAGTGCCATTTGAAGCTTGGGGAGCTCTTTGCTTTTCCAGTCATCAGGAAATGGAAAGAGCCACAGAGATGTTGCCTGGCTTATCCTCAAAAAGCCACAATTCCATGAGCTGAGCCTGGAATTTTCTCTCCATTGGCAGGGTGAGACCAACAGAGTGATAGCAGAGCACAGCCTGAACAAGAATTCCTCCAGATCCCACTGCATCTTCACGATGTACATTGAGGTGAGAGCTCCAGCCTTGCTCCTATGGATTGAAACGACTTTCCAGGGATCCAAGAGGATCTTTGCAGTCTGTTTTCTCCCGTGTTTCAGTTTTGTCTGCCCCTAAGTGCAGCTTCTCTCTCCCTCAGTGCCGTTCCAGAGATTACACAAATCACAAATGCCTTAAATCCAAAATCACCTTAATTGACCTGGCAGGGTCTGAGAGGCTGAGCAAGACTGGGGTGAGTGATGGGAACTCCTCAGGTTCCTTTTGGGTCCCTTTGGAAAAA
>VYXD01011417.1:47424-62097 GCA_013397195.1 Hylia prasina | reverse complement strand
TCCCAGGGAACAGGGACAGGAGGAGAGGGAACGGCCTCAGGCTGGGCCAGGGGAGGCTCAGGGTGGAATTTGGGAAAATTCCTTCCTGGAACGGGCTGTCCAGCCCTGGCCCAGCTGCTCAGGGCAGTGGTGGAGTCCCCATTGCTGCAGGAACTCAAAAGCCCTGTGGATGTGGCACCTGGGGACATGGTCAGGGCTGGGGGATGACCTAAGAGCCCTTTCCCAACCTCAACCATTCCCTGATTCCCGCGAGCAGAACCAAAACCAGCCCTGCAGAGTTTCCCCTTGCTAAGGAGCCCTCCCTGTCCTGCTGTGTGACCAGAGCTGTCTCCTGTTGCTCTCCCTTGCAGTCTGAGGGCCAGGTCCGGGTGGAGGCCTCCTACATCAACAAATCCCTGTCCTTCCTGGAGCAGCTGGTGATCGCCCTGGCCGATCCCAAGAGGGAGCACATCCCCTTCAGGCAGAGCAAACTCACCCACGTCCTCAAGGACTCGCTGGGTAAGGGCTGGGAATTCCAGCAGCTCCTGCAAAACTCACGTTTCAATGGGCACAGCAAGTCCTAAGGCCGTGAGTTCTTGTGGAGTCCTGGAATGGTTTGGGTTGGAAGGGATTTTAAAGGATCATCCATTCCTCCCCTGCCATGGGCAGGGACTCCTCTCACTGTCCCAGGCTGCTCCAAGTGTTCAACCTGGCCTTGGACGTTTCTGAAAAACAGAATCCTTACAAACACCTGGAGCTCAGAGTTTTTATTCCCATGCTCTTCCTGCATCCTCATTCCATGAGACACAAATTTCACCTTTTAAGTCACTCTGTGCCTCTCCTGTGCCTTTTGGAGGGGCAATTACACTCTGGTAACTCTTTGCTCTTCTTTAAATTGAAAGAAGCCTTAGGTGGGATATTGGGAAGGAATTCCTGGCTGGGAGGGTGGGGAGGGGCTGGGCTGGAATTCCCAGAGAAGCTCTGGAAGTGCCCAAGGCCAGGCTGGGCAGGGCTTGGAGCACCCTGGGGCAGTGGAAGGTGTCCCTGCCATGGCACTGCATGATCCTTAATGTCCCTTCCACCCCAAACCATTCTGGGATTCCTCTCCTCTGCTTGAATCAGCACATAATAAAATACACGGCAGAAGAGGAAACGACAACAACAAAAAATCATCCAAAAATTTTTTTTGCTTTATTTTTACTATATCTTTTTTTTTTTTTTTTTTTTTTTTCCCAGGGGGAAACTGCAACACTGTCCTGGTGACAAACATCTATGGGGAAGCTGAGCATGTGGAAGAGACTGTGAGTTGGAGCAATTCCTGCACAGTCCAGCCCTTGTTCCTGCTTNAACCAAACTCCTGTAAGATGAGAGCCTGAAGCAGAGCAGGCAGGAGCTGCTCAGACTGAAGCTCACTGAAGAGATTATTACTATTATTATTATTATTATTATTATTATGTAGTATGTTTCCATGGGACATCACCTCATGGACTCCCTGGAATTGCCCCAGTTCACAGCAGCGCTGAGCTGGCTCCCTGCTGGGGCAGGAATCAGGAGGAACCTCCCAGAGGTTGTTTTTTTAACCTGAAAATGATAAAACGGGTGCAAATCCCCCTGTGTGAGCTGGATCTGCAGCAAACAGGAAGGAATCACCTGGAACAATGCACAGATTTTCTGTCTCTGCTCTTAGATCTGATAGAACTGAGCAGAAAGATGAGGGAAACGCTGTTTCTGCCGACACCTCTTTTGTTTACTTCAAACCTTTGCTTTGCAGCTGTCCTCCCTTCGTTTTGCCACCAGGATGAACTGGGTGACAGCAGAGCCTGCCCCCAACGAGCCCTTCTACAGGGAGGTAGGGACAGGAGAGGCCTGGAGGGAGGGCAGTGTTATTATATTGTCATTAATATTTAGGGTAATTACCTGAAAAACCGGAGGGAAATGAGGTAGTTTAATAAATGACCCTCCCCCAGCCAAGCTGACACTGCTGATTTTAGGTGGGTGATAAAATGGATCCGTATTAAACCTTTTTATGGGTTTTTAATTACAGTTCCCTGGTCTAAGGCACAGCCAGGCAGGTGGTCACATCTTCCTGGGAATTCTTTCTTCTGCATATCCCACGTTTTTCTGATGAGATTCAGCTCTCAGCAGAGAGATTTCATGGTGAATTATTCCCCTGACATGCAGGGAAATCATCTCCAGTCCTCCTGCAGCTTAATCCCTGTTGCTGCTGGTAACAGAACAGCTTCTCCACAATTAGAAAACTTGGTTAATTAAGGAAATCCTTTAAAGGAAGGGATCACAGGATGGTAGAGTGGACTTTCAGAGTGAAAACCAAACTGGAAGAGCTGAAATTGGAAGGAAACTTTGTGCTTTGATGCTCCAGAGGTCACTTCAAAGCAGCTCTGTGTCCACTTCTCCCTGAATCCCAAGAGTTTTGTGCTCAGCTTTGTGGAAACACATTTTAAATAGTGCATCCTTGAAGATATTCCACGTTATGGAGAAATTCAGTCAAATCCAGCACAGGAAAATCTCTCCTTTGTCCCAGTTACTGTCAGAGCAGGGCAGAGGTGAGCCCTGCACAATGCTTGGCTTCCAGGATAATATCCCAGAGTCTGGAATTTGATGGTCCCTGCAATTCCAGACCAGGAAATCATCCCATTAAAAAGCACTGGCCCTTCTTTAATGGCTCAGGCAGGCTCTGCAGGCAGGACCCAGCAGAAAGTGTCCTGCAGGGAGCTAATCAAAGGAAAATCAAACTGATTTCCAGACCCACTGCTGCAAGCCCTGAGGGAGCTGGGATATTCTCCAGCAGCCAATTTCGTGCTGCTTTGAGCAGTTTTTTTCTCCCCTAATATAATTTAGTTGTTTCCTCACCTTTTTTTTTTTTTTTTTTCTCCCTGTTAGGCCTCAGTGAAGGCTCTGGAGGAGGAGATCCAGCTCCTGAAGAGAGAGCTGATCATGCACGACTCCTTGGTGAGGAGCAGTGAATTCATTCTCCAGTGGGGTTGTGTCCTTCCCTCTGCTCCCAGCACCATCCTCTGGGGCTCAGGGAAACCTCTGAAGATCCCACACAGAGGGATTGTGTTGGAATAATTTCCATCCCCAGCCACCAGAGGTGGGGTTTGGGTTTTTTCCCCAGACTCCTGAAGCTCTTCTGTTGGTTGGTTGCTCCCAAATCCCATCTCCTGCCAAGTCAGGGGATGAGAATCCCAAGCAGAAATGGGCACAGCAATTCCAGGTGTTTGCCAGAGCAGTGGAATCACAGAAATCCAGGATGGTTTGGGTTGGAAGGGACCCTAAAGCCCATCCAATTCCACCCCCCTGCCATGGGCAGGGACACCTCCCACTGCCCCAGCTGCTCCAGGCCCCATCCAACCTGGCCTTGGGCACTTCCAGGGATCCAGGTGCAGCCACAGCTTCTCTGGGCACCCTGTTCCACCCTCACAGCCAGGAATTCCTTCCTTAAATCCAGCCTGAATCTCCCTCTTTTAATTTAAAACCATCGCTCCTTGTCCCACCACCACAGGGCCTGCCCAAAGCTTTGTCCCCGTTGCTCTCACAGGCCCCCTCAGCTGTTTGTCACTCCCTGGTTCTCAGTTTTCCATCTCTTCTTTTCAGACAAATCGTTCAGGCACGAGTTACAACCCCCTGACCACAACCCAGAGAGCAGAAATCAGATCCCAGGTCCAGAAATACCTCAGAGGAGTCATTGAGGAAATCGATGTATGTAGTGAGAAAGGACTTGAGTCCTAATTCCATCCCCTTTTCCTCCAAGAGAGGAGCAGGGAAAATGCCTTTTGAAGAGGCTGTTTTTCACCCCAAAGCCACTTTAAAGAATTGTAATTTAATTTCTTTTTGCATGTTAGGTCTGTTGCACGCTTTCATTCCATTTTTGCTGGTTTGGAGGCTCCAGGAGACTTTTCCTTAATCTTAAAACCCTTTAAACTGATTTATTTGGAACTGCTTTATATAATTAATACCAAAAATTGATGGCTTTGTGCCTCTCTTCCTCAGATTGTGAATGTCAGGCAGATCCAGGAGGTTTTTAGGCAGTTCAAGGTGATTGTAAGGTAAGTTCAGAGATTCCAGACTGGTTTGGGTTGGGAAGAACCTTAAGGATCATCCCATTCCATGGGCAGGGACACCTCCCACCATCCCAGGCTGCTTCAAGCCCTCTCCAACCTGGGTTAAAGGTTCAAACAAGGGGATGGGAATGAGCAGAGTTAGTATGGTTTGATGTGGACCATTAAAAGGTCCTGGAAAGTATTAAAATAACCATCAAAAAGCTTTAATGTTAAAGAGCCCGAAAGGAATGTCATGGGAGAGGAGAGGAAGAGAGTGGACAAAGATTATGGTGGGAAGCATGGGAGGGATGTTGAGGGATAAAAGCAGAGGTAAAAGGCTTTTTCCCTTGGGGATCTGGCTTTGGCAGGGATCAGAGGTGGGAAAGGAGTCCCAAAGGGCTGTTTTTTCCTCAGCCAACAGGAGGAAGAAGTGGAGAACAGGCTCTGGAACAAGTACGGGCTGGGACACAGAGACATCACTTCAGAGTCTGAGGCAAAGTCTGAGTCTGGCTCGAGTTCTGATCTGCGTCTGGCTGAGGCTGAGGAGGAGCAGGAGGACGTGGTAATGCCTGGGGGCTGGCCCAGAATCCAGCTTGGCTCCTCTGCTGCCAGAGTGGGGATTGTCCAAAGGAGATTCTCCTTGTTGAAATCAAACTCAGAAATGTCTGAGTGGGGTGAGTTTGGCAAAAAGGTGTCCCCGGAGCAGAGGTGCTCCTTTAGCAAAGAGGAATTTCTGGCAGCAGATGGATTAATTGGGCCCTTTGCCTGCACAGAACCATTGATGAAGTGGGAATTAGAATCCCAGAAAGGTTTGGGTTGGAAGGAACATTAAAGATCATCCCATGCCATGGGCAGGGACACCTCCCACTATCCCAGGTTGCTCCAAACCAAATCCAGCCTTGCCTTGGACACTGCCAGGGATCCAGGGGCAGCCACAGCTGCTCTGGGAATTCCATCCCAGGCCCTCCCCACCCTCCCAGCCAGGAATTGCTTCCCAATATCCTATTTAAACATTGCCCCTTCCACTTTGAAAGCCCCCTCCCCTTGTCCTGTACATTGGCATCTCCAAAGTGACCTGTGTTGGAGAAGGTCCTGCCTCTGCTGAGATCCCTTTTTTAATCCTAATAATTTCTGGAGCCAAGTGTATAAATCCCACCTAATCCATAAATCCTCCTGTGGGCTCTCAGAGAGTTTTGAATTCCCATGTGAGGCTGTTCCAGGGGGTGCAGGAGCTGCTGGGTGAGGCCTGCACATCTTCCATGGTGTGGACAAAGGGGATATTCCTTTCTGTTTCCAGGGAAATGCAGTGGATAAGGATGAGGATTTGGATGAAGGGACTCTGAAGACTGGAAGTGCTCCTCCACCCCGCCTTCCTGATGGGAAGAAGGAAGCCAAGGATGGTGATGAGTGAGTGAAGCAGTCAGACACGTCTCCTTTACCTCTGATAGTCGTGGAATCCTGGAATTGTCAAGATTGGAAAAGCTCTCCAAGATCATCCAGCCCAACCACCCTCCAAGGCCACCCCTGACCATGTCCCCAAGTGCCACATCCACAGGGATGTTAAATCCCTCCAGGGATGGGGACTCCACCCCTGCCCTGGGAGGCTGGACATTCCTCCTGGGCATTCCTCCCTTTTGGGGAAGGAATTTTCCCAAAATCCAACCTGAACCTGCCCTGGCACAGCTTGGGGCTGTTTCCCCTTGTCCTGTCCCTGTTCCCTGGCACCTCCTGTCCCCCTCAGGGCCTTTCCTTCCCAGCTGTTGTCCCCAATCCCTGTGGTGCAGGACCCAGCACTTCCCAGTGCCCAGCTCTGCTCAGGCAGGAATGTGCAGCCCAGGGAGGAAGGAATGGAGGGAGCTGCCAGAGGAGCAGGGAAGGAGGAGAGATTTGGGGAGGGAAGGGGGAACCAGCCTGAGCAGAGGAAGAGCCTTCAGTTTACAGAAGTAAATCCCTGCTTGGTTCCTCCCTGACATTTCCCCAAAGTCCCCCAGAGGAAGCACCAAGGCTTTGGTGTCCCCGTGACCCCTGGGCTGTGCTGGTTTTAGGGAGACTCCAGGAGATGTGGCAAACACTCCAAATCACACTCTGCTGCTCACACCATTCCTTAGGAAGAAATCCCCTGGGATTTCTGGGAGGGTGGGGAGGAGCTCTGGGAATTCCCAGAGCAGCTGTGGCTGCCCCTGGATCCCTGGCAGTGCCCAAGGCCAGGCTGGATTTGGTTTGGAGCAGCCTGGGACAGTGGGAGGTGTCCCTGCCCATGGCAGGGATGGGATGGGGTTTTAAGATCCCTTCCAACTAAAACCACTCCATGATTCCACGATGATTCTGTTCCCTGCAGTTGAAGCTGGAGGGGTTTGTGGAGGGAAAGGAGCAGGGAATGGTTGAAATGTGGGGTTGGATCAAATCCTTGAAGATTCCTTTTGGAGAGGGTTGGGCTTTGTCCAGGTGTGCCCAAAGCTGTCCCTGTGATCCTTCTGAAGAGAGCTGATCCAGCCTGGCCTGTGTCCCACAGTACCCAGGGCAGCTCCTCCACTCTGAGAACTGAGGGTCTGTGTGGGAACAAGGCTGATTTTATTCCTTGCCAGTGGATATTTCCCTGGAAACTTTGGTAGAAGCTACCTCAGATCAGCAGTTTTGAGCTCAGCAAAGCCAAAACCACAGCACGTTTTGGTTCCAGATCCCACTGGTGAAGAAATTAATGGATCTGGTTTGTCTTTCCCACCCCCTGTCAGGAAGGAAAGAAGTGAGAGCTTTCCTCCTGAGACAAGTCAGGATGATTCCTCACCAACCAAAGGTCCCACCAAGGATCTGGATGAGGAAGAGGAAGGAGGTGCCCAGGACAGTGATGAAGGGGCCTCAATCCCATCTTCAGAGGGTTCCCAGAAGCTCAGGTGGGTTTTCCCTGTGAGGGAGTAAATCCCCTTTTCCACTGGAATGGTTGGATTGTGTTCCCTGAGTGCAGTTCCAAGGCAAAGGGGAGAGAGGTTTGGAGATCTTCAAGGAATACAGGACAGGAGTGGTGGTGGGAACACCCTGAGCTCCAAGTGATGGTGGTGGGGTCACCTCTGTGATTCCAGCTCTGCCCTGAGAACTTCAATTCATTTCATGTCCTTTAATTTTACTTTTAATTAATTTAAATTTATTTAATTCTTTAATCTCTAAAAACTGCAGCATCCCTTTGGTGGGTGGGAAAACTACAGGGAGACCTCACATCCAGCCAGAAATCCCCAGAGTCATGGAAGTGGATCAAAAGAATCATGGAATTCCAGGCTGGCTTGGGTTGGAAGGGAACTTAGGGATCATCCCATTCCACCTCCTGCCATGGCAGGGACATTTCCCACTGTCCCAGGGTGATCCAGCCTGGCCCTGGGCACTGCCAGGGATCCAGGGCTGGGGCAGCTCTGCAGGTGAGGACAGAGGGGCAGAATTCCCATTCCCTGCTGCCCACGCCGGGGATCAGCCCAGGATGTGTTTTCTGGGTCCCAGCAGAGCAGTGAAGCCGTTGCAAAATTCCCCCCTGGAGCTCCTCACCGTGTTTTCCATTCCCTCCGTGGCTCCACACGGGATTTGTGTCCCTCTGACGTTCCCAGGGCTGGCAGGACAGGCTGCTGCAGCTGCAGGAGGCACATCCCAGAGCACTCCCAGCAGCTGGGAGCTGGCTCTGGGGGCTGGAGCTGTGGCACTTTGCCCGGGGGCTGTTGTTTACAGCCCGGTGTTTGTGCTCTGGCACCGGAACAGCGTCACAGAGCCCCGGAGGAGCTGCAAAATGCCCTTTAGAGGTCACGCAGGGAAGGCAGGAGCTGGAATTTGCCTTTGCCCAGGCCGGAGTGAGGAATGTAGGAACTCCTGGGTACCTGCCTTGGAACGAGATGGGCTTTAAGGTGCCCTCCAACCCAAATCATTCCATGGTTTTCTGTTTCTGCTCCCAAATCCATCCTGCTCTCCAGGAATATTAACAGCACAGAGCAGCATCCTGTGGGCTGTGACATTCTCCCTTTTTTTTCCCCCTGGAGTGGCTCATACTGGAATAACACCAGGTGTTCAGGGGGACAGGCTGGCATCAAAGCCATTTCACAGAAAAGCTGGGAATGGCAGTTGGAATTCTGACTTGCAGCCTGGGAAGAGCAAAGGCATTTGTTTAACAATAGGGAGGAACAATATCCATTATTTTGGTGACAATTCAGCCCATGAAAGGCTGGCTTTCCAGGGAATACTCAGTTCTGAGGATTCCTCTGAGGAATAGGGTGTCTGTGTGCAGAACTTTGTTCTGGGAGTAGCCCAGGGGACAATGGCTGTTGGGGTTGGCATGGGAATGGTGCCAGGGAGCAGCCAGGACAGAAACCCCAAAGGAGCTCATTGAAATCCCATCAGACCTCAGCCATGGCTATTCCCAAGGGCTGGGGAAGCCTCACTTCAAATCCTGTGTTGAGTTCTGGGCCCCTCACAACACTGAGGGGCTGGAGCGTGTCCAGGAATGGAGCTGGGAAGGGTCTGGAGCCCCAGGAGGGGCTGAGGGAGCTGGGAAAGGGGCTCAGCCTGGAGAAAAGGAGGCTCAGGGGAGAACTTGTGGCTCTGCACAACTCCCTGACAGGAGGGGACAGCCGGGGGGGTCGGGCTCTGGGAACAGGGACAGGAGGAGAGGGTTGGAAATTGAGAAAATTCCTTCCTGGAAAGGGTTGTCCAGCCCTGGCCCATCTGCTCAGGGCAGTGGTGGAACCCCCATCCCTGGAGAGATGTGACATCCATGTGGATGTGGCACTTGGGGACGTGGGTCAGCGGTGGCCTTGGCAGTGCTGGATCTTGGATCAGTGACCTCGGGATGGATCTTTTCCAACCCGAACCGTTCACTCCGTGCTGCAGGGCAGCACAGCGACCTCGGCGTGTCTGTCTGCTTTCAGGTCCCCTCCATCCAAGCAGAAGGCCTTTGAGCTGTTTAAGAAGGAGGCTGGACGGGAGATCTACCGGATCTTCAGGGAGAACAAGAGAATCCTGGTTTCCAGGAAGAAGAGAAGCCACTCTGTGGCACAGAGGATCAACCGCGTCAAGCGGCAGATGGAGGGGATCAAGGAGGCTCTGGAGGCTCAGAAGCGGAAGCGGAGTCAGGAGGGTGAGGAGGCAGCACGGGGCACAGGGATGCAGCTCTGGGCTCCCAGCAGTTTCAGGTGGTCACAGAACCATGGAATGATTGATGTTGGAAGGGATGTTAAGGATCATCCCACTCCACCTCGTTCCATGGGCAGCGACACCTTCCGCTATCCCAACCAAATCCAGCCTGGCCTTGGACACTTCCAGGGGCAGCCGCAGCTTCTCTGGGCAACCTGTGCTTCCCAACCCTCCCAGCCAAGAATTCCTTCCCAATATCCTATTTAAACAATCCCAGGGATTTTTCCCCTGGGAGTGTCACTGCCCTCCACCCTCAGCAGATCCTTCTCTCCCTCTCCAGAGTACACGGATGAGAAAGGACAGGTGATCATCGACGAGAAGGAGTTTTCTCTCATCCGGAAGCTGAAGGAGCTGAAGGAGGAGCACAGGGGTGGCTTCACTGACCTGCAGGACCTGAAGGTAGAGATCCAGTACTGCCAGCAGCTGGTGGATAAGTGCCGGAAAAAGCTCATCTCAGGTACGGAGCACCAGGGCTCAGCAGCCTCCAGCTCAGCTGGGATAAATCCAGCCTGGAGCACTCACAAACATCGTGGAATCCCAGAATGGGTTGGGTTGGAAGGGACCTTAAAGCTTATCCAGTTCCAATCCCTTCCCACTGTCCCCGGTTACTCCAAGCCCCAATGTCCAGCCTGACCTTGGACACTGCCAGGGGTCCAGGGGCAGCCACAGCTTCTCTGGGAATTCCATCCCAGGGCCTCCCCACCCTCCCAGCCAGGAATTCCTTCTCAATCTCCCATCCAGCCCTGCCCTCTGGCATTGGAAGCCAGTCCCTGTGTCCTGTCCCTCCAGCCCCTTGCCAAATTACCACTCTTTGTTGTCCTTCTTCCTGTTGCCTTCCAGACTGGATTTTATCCATGATCAGGTGGGGTTTTCTGACCTAACCTGGAATTGCTGCAGATCCTCTCTCCCAAATAATGTCCCTCTACTCCTTGGTCCCACCCCTACATGGGGGGAAAAAGCCTCCCACAAGGAATTTTACTACTGCTGACCCCAGATCTCATCCTGGATTTTGTTTAATAGAGGTGGAGGTTAAGGAATTGCCCTGGGATAGGGCTTTGCCTCTGGATTCCCAATATTTCCCCTGTCCCTATGTGATTTTTCCAGGTTCCAGAGTTGCAGCCTGATCAGGAAAAAGAGCTTGGCCACAGCTCTGCCTGGGAAATCCCTGCAAATTCCTGGTGGGCTCCACCTTGAAATCTGTGGATTCCAGCTGCCCCTGCTGTATCCCTGGATTTGCCCCTCTAAGGGAAGCCAGTCCATGTAGGAATTCCAGAGTCCCAAACATTTGGATGCCGTGCACATTTGCCAGGGGACAGCTTGGATCCATCAGAGCATCCCACGCTGGAAGAAATGGGATAATTCCCATAATCATTCCCATCATTCCAGGGAAAAACAGGAGCCAGTCACAGCTGTGCCACTGCTTTTCTCTGGATCTGGGTTTGGCATTTTTGGGAGCTCCAGATGTTCGCTGTTTGTTCAAACATCCAGGACTCAGCCAGGGTAGAGTGCCTGGGAAATGTCCAGGATTAATAAGGACATAATTCCCACTTGCTGTGTGCCTATTATGGGATGGCAAATGGCTGTGCTTGAGTGTGTGGGATTGAAATCCGAGCCTCAGCCCTGCTGCCCATTCCAAAGGAATTCCGGGGGCTGCAGGAGCCTTCTCATGGCCAGGGGACTGTCCCCAGAGCTGGCCACCACCTCCTGCCACCCCAGCACAGCCAACAGCCTCCGAAAATTCACTTTTCCAATCGTTTAAACTCCAAAATCCTGCAGTTCTGAGTTCCTGTCTGAGGGTTTAAGAGCACTGAGATCCCACCCGTTCCACAGGGACAACCAATCCATGCTGTCTTTTGGGTCATTAATTGCAGCCATTAATTGCCCCTCTTTGCTTCACAGAGTTTGAGATCTGGTACAACGAATCCTTCCTTATCCCTGAGGATGTGAGGGAAGCTCTGAAGCCGGGTGGGAACATCACCCCTGGAATGATTCCCATAAACAGAATCACGTGCCTGGTGAGTTATCCCAGAGTTCTGCTGATTCTCCTCGGGAGCCACCTGTGGGGTGGTGAGGGAATGAAGGAGCCTGTGGAGGGAGGAGGAGGAGGAGGAGAAGAAGGAATGAGGCACAAAGGGAATATCTGGAGCCACATCCTGCTGTCACATTCCCTTCCCTGTTTAGAGGCTAAATCAGGACAGTGACTGAGGCACCTGGGCGTCTGTGGAATATCAGGAACTGGGCGAAGTGCCTGGGGCTGCAGGGATGTTTGGGAGCCTGATTCCCAGCCCCAGGGGAATCCAGGTTTGCAGCCAAACTCTTGTGGCACTGCTCAGTGCCAGTCCTGTGGTAGGAGCCACCACTGTGGGGCCAGGGCTCTTTTCTCATCCTGAAAAGCAGGTTTTTGTTCAACTCCCCCTCTCCCAGAATTCCTGCAGCTAAAAAAGTCACCAGAAGGGGGGAAAAGAGTGGTGAGGTGATTCCCCACCTGCAGAGCTGCCCCAGCCCCAGATCCAACAGCAGCAGGACCTGGAGCTGCTGGAGAGATCCAGAGGAGGCCCCAGAGCTGCTGCAGGGCTGGAGCCAGGCTGGGAGAGCTGGGAATGTTCATTTTTCCTGTGGGAAAATCCCAACCCTTGCAGGTTTTTGCCCAAAGCCCTGCCCAAAGCTGCTCCTCCAAGGTGTGGAAAGGGAAACCTCTCACTTCCAGGCTTTTCCTGGCTGAGTGGGTGTTTGGTGCAGCAAACAGGATCGTTGTCCCAGGTCTCCAGGTGTGTGGTTTGCACATGGAATGGGAAATGCTTTTCCCTGGCAGGACGAGGACAAGCAGGACAAGTTTGAGAGGATGCAGGAGGTGGTGCTGCCCGACTGCCCAGGCTCCGTGTCCTTCTACAGGGCCAGGATGAAAACGGATCAAAAGGTAACCCCAGAGGATCCCAGAATGGATTGGGATGGAAGGGACCTTCAGGATCATCCAGCCCCTGCCCCTTCCACCTTCCCAGGCTGCTCCAAGCCTTGTCCAGCCTGGCCAGAAGAATTCACCCAGAGAGAGCAGGGAATGTTCAGCCTGGAGAAGAGACCTCAGAGCCCTTCCAGGCCCTAAAGAGCTGGAGAGGGACAAGGGATGGAGGGACAGGACACAGGGAATGGCTTCCCACTGCCAGAGGGCAGGGATGGATGGGATATTGGGATGGAAGTCCTGGCTGGAGAGAGACTGGAATGAAATTCCCAGAGGAGCTGTGGCTGCCCCAGGATNGAGGAGCTGTGGCTGCCCCTGGATCCCTGGCAGTGCCCAAGGCCAGGTTGGGCATTGGGGCTTGCAGCACCCTGGGACAGTGGAAGGTGTCTCTGCCCATGGAATGGGTGGATTGGGATAATCCTTAAGGTCCTTTCCAACTGAAATCATTCTGGGATTCCATGAAAACATCTCAAAAGCAGCTCTGGAGAATTCCCTAGGGATTCCTGTCCCTTCCTTGGAGCCTGCTGGGACCTGCTATCAGCACGGCAATGCTGGTGTGATGGGGATTTTCCCAGCTTTTCCCAGCACCACTTGGAAAGTCTGGGGAGGCATTTGATTTTATTTTTCAGGAAAAAAAAGCTTTTCCAGGTGAGAACTGCGCTCTGAGAGCCCAGCTGAGCTCAGTGATCCCTTTGTGTTCCCTGTTCCCAGCAAAGTTTCAACAGGAGCATGGCAGCCCTCCGGAAAATGCGCAGGAAACCCGGAGTGGTCTCAGCTAACGGGAAGAAGAAAGCCCTGTCCTTCCTGCCCATCACATAGCCTGGACCCCAGCGTTCCCAAAGGAATGCCACCTCAGGAAGTGCCTCATGCTCACGTCCACCATCGATTTATACAAATAAACAGCAGGAAAAGTGAAGCAGCCAACCTTTGGGCAGGCAGGGATTTATTGGGAATCGATCCCGCTGTTTGGACAGGACACGAGCCAGACAGTTCCAACAGCAGCACTTGTTTTCCTGAGCCTCTGGAAAAGGGAGGGTCAAGGCACAGAGGTTGCTGTGGGTAATCCAGGCTGCTCCAGGTTCCTTCTTTCCTGGTGCTGGAGCTGCAGCTCTCCTGGGATTGTTCCCATGGGAGCAACAAGCTTGGCCTGTTGGATCTGCCTGGAGAAGGGAATGAAACAAAGATTCATTTCTGGGCAATCACGGAATGGTTTTGGATGGAAAAGCCCTCCAAGATCAAGTCCAGCCATTCCCCCAGCGCTGCCAAGCCCAGCACTGACCATGTCCCCAAGTGCCACATCCACAGTGGCTTTTAAATCCCTGCAGGGATGGAGACTCCACCTCTGCCCTCGGCAGCTGTGCCAGGGCCCAGAGCCCTTCCCAGGAGGAATATTCCCAATATCCCACCTGAGCCTCCCCTTGAGGCCGTTCCCTCCTGTCCTGTCCCCTGGGAGCAGAGCCCGGCCCCTCCTGGCTCCAACCTTCTCCCAGGGAACTGCAGGGAGCCAGAAGGTGCCCCCTGAGCCTCCTCCTCCCCAGGATGAGCCCCTGCAGCTCCCTCCGAGGGATTTGGGAATGCCGAGAGCCCCAAAGTCAGCACCCACAGCTGGCAGGAACATCCCGCTGCCAAAGCCGGCACCAGCCGCGGCNCTTCCCTACATCCACCCCTCCTCTGCTTCCCACCTCATCCCTGCTTCCCACCTTCCCACCTTCCTCCTGCCCACACCATGCTCCCAAATGTGGGAAAATAACAGAAATCTCAATATTGGAAACTGTAAATGTGGTTTGGAGGATTCCATGTCAACAGGCATCCCAGGAGCAGCTGGGTCTCCTGAAGTGCTCCAGCACCATTCCATGGAGGAGCTCTCCCCGGGATTGGGAAGATGGGAAAGAACCTGTGAAAGGAAAAAAAGAGGGGATTTAGTGACTTTTGGGGCAAGTGGGGCCTGGAACAGACCCAGGGATCTGGAGCCAAGGGATGCTGGTGTCCAGTGTGATCTCAGGGTGTGATCCTGGGGGTGACCCCAGTGTGATGCTGAGGGATCCCGGCAGGATCCTGCCTGTCCCGTGAGAGATCCAGGTGTACCCTGGTGATCCTGGCAGCCCTGCAGCGCATCCGCGTGTGGCCCTGGCGATCCCCCATCCGCTCCTGGTGAGATCCTGAGGATCCCAGGGGTGATCCCAAGGAGATCCTGCAGCCAGTCCCGGTGTGGCCCCACTGAGATCGCGGGAATGGTGTGGCTGAACCTGGTGTGGCCCTGGTGATCCCAGAGGTGAGCCTGGCATGGTCCTGGTGGTGCTGGGGAGATTTTAGCGATCCCGTGGCCGATCCTGAGGAGATCCTGGTGGTGCAGTGGCTGACCTGGAGGAGATCCCGGCAGCGCCCCGCTGACCCCTCCCTGGATCCCGGTGGGATCCCGGTGACACCCAGCCTGATTGCGGCGTGCCCCCGGCGACCCCCGCAATAATCCCAGTATGGTCCCAAGAAAGTCCCGGTGTTTTTGCGGCTGATCCC
>VYXD01011417.1:32718-46887 GCA_013397195.1 Hylia prasina | reverse complement strand
ATTTTTCAGTACCTTCTTGATTATTATTATTATTATTAATAATGCTGTTTTTCCTAGTTACCGAGCCTCGTCTTGCTTTTACCCCTGGAATTCTCTCCCCCCGGGCGGCCCCTGCCCTGACCCCATTTTCTGCCAGGAGGAAGGAGCCAGGGAAGGGGGAGCAGCCTAATGGCCGGGAACTCTGGTTCTGCTCTGGATGGGGAATTTCACCAACCCACCCCCCTGATCCCGCCAGGGCCTCTGGCTTTATCGCCTCTCCCGAGAAGTCACTCCGTCCCTGCTGGGTTTCTCCCCCCGACCCGTTTCCCGCTGGTTCTCAACGCTATTTTTACATTTTTAGACTTCCTTGGCGAAGGATTCAGGGGCTCCGTAAACTTTGCCAGCTCTGGGGTGGAAGGAGCAGACATCTGGCATGGAGCACCCCTCCGAGCGATGGCCGGATTGGAGGCAAAGCTAAAAGTGGTGGTTGTTTTGAGCAGGGACAACAGAGCAAACCTTTTTTGAGCGAGTTCTGCCCGTGCCCACCTGGAGCAGCTGAGGAACAGCTTCCCCTTGTTGCAGCTGAAACGGTGCCGGTGGCTGAGCCTTCTAAAATTAGTGAGGAATGGAGGATTTCATTTGGAATCCAGGTTGTGTTTTGCCAGACGTGGCTCCCGGGGTGGGAGTAAATCCTGGCTTACTTCAGCTTGGTGGGATGATCCCTTCCCGGGAGAACCTCTGGGTCCAAAGGACTCTCTTGTTCATCCCAAAACTTTTAGGCTAATTCAGGTGTTTTGCCTTTGTTGTTTGGAGCGTGTGGCGGCACCCTCGTGCCCGGGATTGGTCTGGCACTTGGAATTTGGTGTCCAAAAGTGTCCAGCTTGTCTCATGTCAATGTTTGTTGTCTAAAATTGTCCAGTGGCGCCAACCTGGGCTGTTGAAAGGAGCCGGAGCGGCTCCTCTAATGACTTTTTAATGGAATTATGGATTCATTTGCCTGATTTTGGGGTGTCCTTGGGGTGGGTGTTCCGTGCTGGAACTCAGAAAATTTTTGGGAGGCTTCCCGGTGTTTTTAGGGTTGTTGTTTCCCCATCCCCGCCTCCAATCCCAGCGTTCCTTCCGCGTCCGAGTCGCGTTCGTTAGTCGCCTGCCTTAATTAGGATGTGCTTTTCCCAGCGCGGAACTTGTACCTGGAGAAAAGGATTGTTTGGGATCATTGGCTGGAGGTTGTGAGGAATGTCTGAGGGTGTGCTGGGTGTTTGGGAAGGGTGGAATTGCAGCCGAACTCTGCTGGCTGTGGGGTGGTTGTGGCTTCCCCCGTTCCATACCCGCCGTGGGCTGGGATGAGGAGGGACGTGCAGGGTTGGGTTTTTTGGGATGAGTTGCTTTTGTAGCTCGGAACGTTGGGATTGTGCTGCTTGGAGAGGGTTGATCAGAGCCCCGTGAGCCCTCAGGCTCAGCCTCACTTTTCCTGGGAATCATTCACTGGATGGTTGGGGTGGGAAGGGGCCTAAGGATCATCTCATTCCACCCCTGCCATGGCAGGAACACCTTCCAGGGTGCTCCAAGCCCCGTCCAGCCTGGCCTTGGACACTTCCAGGGATGCTGCTGAGCTGGAGCTCCAGGCTGGCCGGAGAAGGTGGATGCTGAACCAGGAGCTGGATGATGACTGGTGCTGCCAATGGCTTTTACTGGAATTTTCCTGTGGGAAAGGAACTCTGGCTCGCTCTTGCCTCGTGGGTCGCTCTCCGTGTCCGCTCATCAGCCGGAGCTCGGATTCCTGGGAACTCCAGTATCCAGCAGAACCAGGTCTCCTTGACTCTTTGGATGCTTAAATTTGGGCCAACGCAATTCCCAGAGCTCGGATGAGCCACCACATTCCACGTGGAGCTTCTCCATGGAGCTGCTTAGAATCCCAGACTGGTTTGGGTTGGAAGGGACCTCAAAGCTTATCCAGTCCCACCGCTGCCATGGACAGGGACACCTTCCACAATCCCAGAGTGTTCCAAGCCCCGTCCGTCCTGGCCTTGGACACTTGCAAGGATGGAGCAGCCACGGCTTCTCTGGACAAGCCGTTCCTGATGGACACTGGTGGATGTTTGCATCATCAAATGGATGTTTGAGCAGCAGCCGCTTCATCTCTCGGTGCTGTTGTTTCCTGGGAGAAGATTCCAAGATCCTCCCCATCCTGAGGGTGCAGGAACCTCTTGGACCGGTGACACCTCCGTGACGGGATGGAGTTGAGACTCCAAGGATTTATTTTCCTCGTGCCTTTCTGTCATAATGGAAACTCCATCGATCCACCTGCTTCTGGAGACCTCCCCAAGGGGAATCCAGCTCCCTTTTGGGGGAAGATGCTTTTCCAGCCATCCCAGTGATCCTGGTGGGTGGTTTGGAGCGCTGGGATTTAGGATCAGAGCATGGAACATTCCCTTGGTTGTGTTTACCTGACCCGACACGGATTCAGTCAGTCTGGAGCTCCACGTTTTTGGTTGTGGCTGTTCCCAAGGATTTTTTTTGGATGTTCACTGGGGCTGTGGAGTCTCCCAGGCTGTTCCCCGTTGGTGTCACTTTGGGACTGGATGTTTTTTTTCTGGGAATCTGGATTCTATTTTCTGCCTTTCCCTAAGGAAAACCATCCATGAGGTTGGTTCCCTCGGCACGAGCTCCTGGCAAATGTGCTGTGGTTTATCACCCACATTTGGATCCTGGAGCATGTTCCAATCCACCTGGGAGATGCTGAGGGGAGGGAAAGGCTGAGTTTTCCACCTGCAATCCCCTTGGAATCCTCCTCCCCTTCGGGCTGTGGGATGGGGAGAGGAAAGGGAGAAACTTGGCTCTTGCTGCCTGAGCGTGTCCATGGGTTTTCCAGGTTTAACGTGTCTGGGAAGTTGGATTATTTAAGGAAAATTCACTTTATTTGTCTGGCTTTGGGAGCCTGAATGGGGAATTTGGGATCCTGACCTGGGACATTTCCAGGAATGGGGCAGCTGGAGCTTCTTGGGGCAGCCTGTTCCCAGATCTGCTGATGGAATTTCAAATATGATTTGTTTGGATGTTTAGAGGGGAAGAGAGGATTTATAAACACTCATTTTTAATGGGAATTTTTCCTTCCAGAATTTTAGAACTCCTTGAGGAAAAGTCTTGAGGACGTCGAAGTGTGGCTTTGGTTGATGAAGCCTTGGTAGAACAGGTTATTTTCGTTTTCCTGGGTTTTTTTTCCTGACTTTTCCCATTTTTTTTGGAGGTAAACTTCCCTAAAAATGCTCCATCCCTGCAGCTGCACCTTTCCTCTGAGCTTCAGCTTTTTGGGATCCATCCCAGGGGTTGCAATCCCTGGGAATGACGTGGAGCTGGACCTAAAATCCAGGAGAATATGAGGCAGGACTCAAAATTTTATCCCAAATTATTGATGTGAGGAAGAGGCATCAGGCTGAGCCAGGAAAGAGCTGGAGCTCCTCGTGGGAGCCCCATTTCCACTGGATTCCCTCTGGCTTGCTCCAGGATTTTACACTTCCCCAGCATCTTTGTAATTCCATTATTCCCTTCGTGTTTGAAATGCACCAGCAGTTTTCCAGCTGGAAATCTGAAGTGTGTCATTCCCAGGTAGGAGGAAATAATTACAATTCCCAGCTTGGAAATCCAGCAGGAGAAAACTCCAGAGCCTGGTGCTTGGTGTTTGCCTGCACAACCCGTTCCCAGTTTGGAATTTTATGGCAAATTTCTGGTGTAAGGGAGCATGAAAGGGATTTATTTTCTCCTGTGGAATTGAGAGCAATTCCCAAGGTGTCCCTGCTCCTGCTGGGCAAAATCCCAGGACATTAAGCTCCGGCTATAATTAGGTAAGAAATAAATCCTTGGAGAATTTCTCTTTATTTATTTCTGTTTATTTCTGTTTATTTCTATCAAAGGGGTGACTCTGAGCTCAGCCAGGGCCTTGCAATGTTCTGCTTTATATTTTTGGGCTTGCAGGTTGCAGCTGCTCCCCTTTGGAATGGGGATTTTAGGGTCACCTCATGATGGGGAATTGCCTTCTTGTTAAATTTGGGATGCGTTTGGACTCAGGACGGGATATTTGGGGCTTTGATCTGGTGAAATTTTGGGAATATTTGGTGTTGCAGGTGTGTGAATTAGGAGGTGGCGACACCAAAATTTCATGGTTTTGCCTCGGTGTGAATCTTGGGATGGAAGGGACAGGACGGTTTCCTTTTTTTGGGGGATGTTGGCAATGGGTGGCACTCATCCATCCCTGTCCCAAAGAGAGAATTCCTTGTTTTCCAGGCGTTTTGGGAGACAAAGGGGCCGTGCAGTGCCTGGGGGGGGTGATAGAAGATCCGGGTTGGAATTTGCTGCCCCATTCAGGGAAAATCCCCTGGGATGGGGATACCTGATAGCTCAGGGAGGTGATGGAGGGCTGGAAATCCCTGCTTTTCCCTGAGAGCAGCCAGTGCTGCATCCTGGGGGCCATTCCCAAATCCTCCCCCTCTCAGGGAGGGGCTTGGCTTTGCTGCTCCCGAGTTTTTTCCCTGATTTTTAGCACAAATCCCAAATTCTTTGATCAGCTCAGGTGGAGCCTCAGCACCTCTGCGAGTCCAAGTGCTGGGAATGAATCCCAGTCCCTGGGAATGAATCCTCATCCTTGGGAATGAATCCCTGTCTCCATCCCTGGTAATTGTAAGTAAACTGGGATTTTTCTGATCATTATTTTTATTATTTTAAAATTCCTCAAGTTTGCAGGTTCCAGGACTTCCCCCCGAAATCCTTTCCCTGCTCAAACCTATTTTAACTTAAACTGAGGAATTTACAAAGAGCAACTTTAAAAAAAGGAACTTTAACAGAGGAACTTTCTCTGGGCACAGATAATTTTGGGATTTGAGCAAAATGATAAAAATTGGGATTTTTTTTTTTTCCCCTTACTATTCCCACTAATTCCTACATTTTCAGTCCTGGAAGTGGCTTTGTGCTGGTAGGGGGAATGTTTTGGTGGCGGAACTGAGCCTGAGCTTTAAGTCTGGCCTAACTTTGGCTTTAGGACAGTTTTAATTCGAGTTAGGAATTGTTAATAAGGGGGGAAAATCCAGAGTGAAACGGTGCCCTTGGCTGCTCTGATCCCAGGAATGCCCCACGCCCGTGTCCAACGTTTCCGTGGAATTTTAGATTTAATGTGGATTTGGGGTTTTCTTGTACAGCTGAGTTTGAATGTGGATTTTGGGGTTCTCAGTGCAATTCCCACCTCTCCATCCCTCCCGTGGTATTCCACAGGGAGAGATCCATGGGAAACCATCCTGGAGGTGCTGAAGTGCATTTGTGTGTGGATCCAGGCTCATCCTTCCCTCTGCATCCTGGATGGGCTCAGGGATGTGCCCGGATTTGGGGATTTAAGCTGGGAAAATGCAGTTCAAATTCCCTTTTTCCTGTGAGATTTTTTCCTTGGATGGATCCCCGAGGAGGGATTTGAGGCAGGGATTACCTGGGAAGGGATCCCACAGCCATGTGATTTATGGGAAGGTGCTGACTCTGGAATCCCCTTCCCTGCTCCCAGAGGAGAAGGAGGAGGAGGGGAAAGTTTTCCAAGAGCTTTGAATTCCAGTGGGGATTTGTGCCTCTATTTTGGGTCCCATCCCACGTCCACCCCCATCCTCATCCTCACCCTTCCATCCTCCTTCTCTCCCTGCCTGTGCCAGGTGAATCCCTGTCCCCTCTTCCACGGGAGCAGCTTTGCTTTCCCTGATTCCTGTCAGGATTTCAGCTGGAATTTCTTCCTTAGGTGTGCCCTGAGCAGAAAGGGAAAAGCAGGATTGGGGGGAGTTTGGGAATTCTCAGGCAGTTGAGGGAAGGAGCGGAAAAACCGGATATTTTTTTTCTTTACTGGGTCTTTTTTCCTGGAGCACATCTTGACTCCTCTAAAATCCTAGAAATACAACGGATAAATTATGGAATAATTAATGCGTGAAGTCACTCAGCCCTTCCTCACTTTTATAAATGAAAGGATAAATCCCCATTTTCAGTATCTTTGTCTCCTCCTTTCCCTGGAATATCCAGTCCTCCCTGTTTCTTTCCTATCCCAGCACAGGAGAAACGGTGTCACTTCCCCTGCTCCAAACTTCCAGCTCCAAACCCTCAGTGGGAATGTTGTGTAAACCAGGAAATGGGGATTTGGGGAAGCAGGAGAGCTGCATTTGGGAATGTGCTGCAGCACAGCTACCTTGACCTCATTTTCCAGGGCACCCAGCTTGGATCCCAGCTCCTGGTTAAATAAGATTTTTCCCCAGGATTTTCCCTCCTCACGTGAGTGCTTTTGCCTTTCCACTCCGTGTTTTTTTCCTGGGAAGGAGCAGGATTTCCTGTTACCTCTTTTTCTACTTGTCCATTCTCCATTTGCAGAGTGGGTTTTTTTTGAGAGCAAGGACACGCTGGGATATTAAAAGCCCAGTGCTCTGCACAAAATTCCAGGAATTCCTCCCAATATTCCATTAATATTCCATGAAACGCAGGGACAGCTGCACTTTTGTCCTTGTTTTTTATCCCACCTTAGGGATTCATAAACGGATGAGCAAAGGCACTTCAGGCCTGGGAGTGTTCCAGCAAATCCTTCACTCTGGAGGATGGAAATCGAGGGGAAATTTGGGATAGATATGTGGAAGGAATTCCTGGCTGTGAGGGGAGTGAGGCACTGGAGCAGTTTTCCCAGAGAAACTGTGGATGTTCCATCCCTGGAAGTGTCCAAAGGCTGGGAACAGCCTGGGATAGTGGGAGGTGCTCATGGGATGAGTTTTAAGGTCCCTTCCATTCTGGAATTCTGGGATTCTATTAATGACAGCAGCAGAGAGGGAATTTCCTCCCCAGCTTCCAGGGAATTGCATTCCCAGCACAAACCCATGGATGCAGCTCTCCATCAGCATCCAGGAAAAATGGTAAAACCCACTTGGATAATTCCTTTTGGGCCTCAGGATCCCGCTGGAATTCCAAATTTCCACCTGAGCTGTCGGTTTGGTTTGTTGCCTTCCAGTTTTCCTTAGCCCTGGTGTGGATGAGCCTGATGATCCATGGAATTCCAGCTGCATCCAGGATATTTTTGGCTAACCCAGCCTAAACAAAACAGGTTAAATCCCAATTTCCTCAGCTGAGCTTTTGCATTTGGTTCCCTTTCTTTGGACATCGAGGTGGCTTTCAGATGGATCCCTGCAAATTCCTGAGCTGAATTCCTGCTGGGAATGGGCCTTTTCAGCTCCCTGGGCTGTTAGGCTGCTGATACTTAGATAAGAAAAGCTCCAGGCTTCCAGATTTTCCTCTTTTAAAGAGAATAAAATAAATTAAAAAAACCCCTCAGGATTTAGGAGAGAAAAGGCTCCTAAAGTTTTGTCTTTTAGACTTTAGAAGCCTGAGGGCATTTTTTTTGGTTCTTTTTGCATAAGGAAAACCGGGATAAAATTCCAATTGTTGTGTGGGTTGCACTTAAAAAAGGGAAAAATCTCCTTCGGCTCAACCTGTTGAAGCAGTGAGAAATGCTGGAGCTGCTGAACCATGGAATTAAAATAAAATTTTACTTCTTATCACCATTCCTGTGACAAAATTGGGATGTTTCCATCAGGAGAGAAGCTGATAAAGTTTAAATATTAAAAAATAAGGTCAAAATGTGGCTCCAGAGAAGGAATTTTGGTCAAAAGATGGCTCCACGTAAGGAATCTTGGTTGAAATGTGGCCTCAAATAAAAAAAAAAAATTGGTTGAAATGTGGGTCCATATAAAAATAATGATAGAAATGTGACCCATGTAAAGAATTTTGATAAAAATGTGCTTCTACAACCTTCAAAAAACTTTTCCTAGCATTTAATTGGTGTTTAATTTTTGTTTTTTAACAAAATTAACACATCAAGCTGCTGGAAACAGATCAAAAGTGGTGAAGCTTTCTGGTGGTGGGGTTATTTTTTTTTTCTTTGGTTGATTTTGTGTCCTTTTAGGTTATTTTTTAAACTTTATTCAGCGCTTCTCAAGGTTTTCAGTTTTATTTTGGGTTTTCCCAACTCTTTTCTCCTGACTTTCCCAGGAAGGAGCCACAAAAGTGCAGCGATCCCATGTTCATTTTCATCCCAGTTTTATTTTTGGTGCCTGCAGGGATCAAGGTGCAGCTGAGGGAATTGCTCCAAAGCTGTGGAGCTGGAAAAGTGCTGGAAAAGCCCTGGGTTATGTGTTGGGATGGATCCCAAGCTTGGAGCAGGGGGATTTTATGTAACTCCATCTCAGCGTGGGAGGGATTTGGCACGAGGCTCCTGAGGGAACAGCAGCACCTCCTCTAATTTTGGAATTCTATTTTTATGGGTTTTTTTGATCTGGGGAGAAAGAAGAGGTTGGGAAGGGAATGGGATCCATAACCCTACTTTTAGGAAGGTCAACACCTTTTATTTTAGTGGATGGGGTCCCAGGATCCCAAATGGTTTGGGTTGGAATGGGACCATCCTGTCCCACCCAGGGCCACCTTCCACTGTCCCAGGTTGCTCCAATTCCCATCCAGCCTGGCCTTGGACACTTCCAGGGATGGGGATTCACTGTTCCTTCTCTTTTTCCTGTGGGATTTTTCTGGGATTTGAAGGCTCCCGACTCTCTTTTCTCCTTGTCATTAATTATCCGTGTTATCAATTATAAATATGAAATTTAATTACCTCTCTCCCAGTATACAGCTGATTAAAGGTGGATTTTTGTGTATAAAGAGAATTATTTTCACTTTAGAACCCTGGCGGTCGTAATTCTCTGCTGCATCTGCTTAGGAAGTCTGGAAAATCTTCCTGGAATCGCTGAGTTTGGGAAAGACCCTGAAATCATCAAATTCAAGGATTTTGTTGAGCGTGGACCCCACGAAACCTCAAACCCAAACCACATGACGCTTCCTGAAAGTCCCAAACTCCTCTCTTGGTGATCCTTAAATTGAAAGCTCCTTTTAGGCCTTAATTCCAGTCAAGGTGCTGCTCTCTGAGAGCTCCTGAATCTGTGGGATGTGGAATTCCTGGCTTGCCTGGCCCCGTTAAATCCCGTCCGTGTCCCCGCAGGCCGGAGCTCCCGGCTCGCGTTTCCTGGATGGAATCAAACCCCCGTTGGCGCCGCTCTGGGAATAATTCCTGGTCTTTTAAAAAGCTGGATCAGTTGGATGGGAGCCTTTGGAGAGGCAGGAGAATATTCCTGTGGGGAAGGTTCTTCCCTTTGCTCCCAGTTCCCTCTTGGTGATGGTTTCCATGGGGATGTGGGTGGTTCTTGCGCCGTCAGCGCGTCCGGGTTGCTCCGAAACGAAAATCTTGACTTTTTCTTCCAGAATTGGATATTTCTCATTGAGGTGGAATCTGTGAACTTTTCTGTGGGAAATCTTTGGCTTTGTCACCGCGAGGGTGCTGAATAAAAGCTGGTAAAATGCAGGAAGATTCCAGCTCGGAGCTGTGTTGGAGCGCTGGAGAGGGATTTTGGGATCTCTGGTAGATCCATGACAGAGGGACGGGTGAGCTCATGATGTCGTGGCTGAGGTGTGTTGGTAGGGCCAGGAAATTCCCTGACACTCTCCAAGGAATTGAGCAAAGGGAGGAGAGGGAGTTGTGTACCTGTTCCTTCTCCTTCCCTGAGGAGAAACGACTTCCCCTGTGGGATCGGAGCAGAGAACTTGAGGAGAGTGGAAAGTTGGGAAAACCCAACTTTCCCGTTGGTTCAGCATGGAGAATGATCCTAATTAATTCATTTGCAAGCTACCAAAGTAGGGATTAATTATGCAAACAGCCAGGGCAGATGCACAGCAGTCAGACCTTCATTAATATCTTTAATTTCTGTCAGTGAGAGGCAGGAATTTTTAGTTATTCAGGAAAGCATTCAAACGGAAAGAATCCCAAATCAACCTTTTCCAGTCACATTTTTGAGGGTTTTAGTCCTGCATCGTGTTGGAATAACTGGAGACAGCACCAAGCCAGCAGTTCCCTCCAGATAGGTTTGCTCTGTTCCAATCCATGTGGGATTTTCCAGGGAATTTTGGAGGCTCCCAACTGTGCCGTGCTCCCCTCAGAGCCGGGTTTGTGTTCCCCTCGCTCCGTGTCCCAAGTCCATCCCATTCCAAACCCAGATGTCCAATGTTACATTTCTTGCTCCGACCTGGTGTTCACGCCTTCTTTTCCTGTTTTTTTTTCCATGTTTCCCCGGCTGGATTGCAATAGAGAAGAAGAAAATGAGGTGAGTAAAACCAATTCCAACATTCCTGGATCTCCGTGTGAGCCCAGCTGGGTTGGTTTGACTGAGACATTCCACGAATCCACGGAGGGGTTGGATAAAGCAGATGGATGCTTTTCTGGGATTCCTCTGGTTAAATTTGGGAAGGAGGGGCAGTAATTCCCATTAAAGTTGGGAATGAGGGGCAATAATTCTTAAAATTTGGGGAGGAGGGGCAGAAGTTCTCATTAAATTTGGGAAGGAAGGGCAATAATTCTCATTAAATTTGGGAAGGAAGGGCCATCACTCTTATTAAATTTGGGAAGGAGGGGCAATAATTCTTATAAAATTTGTGAAGGAGGGGCAGTAATTCCCATTAAATTTGGGAAGGAAGGGCAGTAATTCCAGTGCCACTTGTGCCATAAGCACATGGGAGGTGATGGCACAGCTCGGTGTGGGTTGATGCTGATTATTTAAAGACTTAATTTGTAAAAATAATGAGTTCTGCTGCCTGTGACTCAATGACTTTATTGAGAAAAGAGAAAACTTGGATGCCTGGGATAGATTTTAATCTCCTGGCTTTGTAATGAGGGCTGGTAATCATTTTGGATGTGCTTTTTTTTCCCCATTTTGGGTGATGTTCCCTTTCTGTAAAACATGAGAGGAAGGAGAATTCCTCTTCTCCTGGAGAGCTTTTCCAGTAATTCCCACCTATCACATTTACCAAGTTACCTGTGGAGTGTGTTTCAAATTCTGGAAACTGTGTTTAGTTGAAGTTGCTGTTATTTAAGGAAAAAAAATCCCTGGAAGGGTGAACACATGAGGGGAAATATCCTGGAATGTGTCAGCTCTGCTGAATTGGCTGTGGGAAGGGGAGGAATGGAAATGGTGGCAGCTCTTTTTTGCCTGCAGATCCCATATTTGGGAAAAGGTGCATCCATCCAAACCCCCTTATTCCCTTTATTTCAGAGGTGTTGTGCTTCAAATTAGAAGGATTTTGATCAAAACATTGACACTTAAAATGATGGCACCAAAGTTGTGGCAAGAAGGAAAACTCTGAAATGCTGATTCCCTGAATTTCCAATTTTTAAATTATGTATTTATTAATTTATTATTTATAATTGATATGATTAAAGAATCCTGTCCCTGATAAGAATTTGGGTTCAGATTGGTGAAGAACCTTCAGGGTGTGGTTGAAGAGGAACCTCCTCGTTTCTGTTGTCCCGGGCTGGAGTAAAAAAAAAGTGGGAATTTCTGGATGTAAGGATAATAATTGATCCAGGAATCCCTCAAAATGCTGTTCCCTCACTCTTCAGGAGGCTGAACTCCTACAGGAGGGTGGTCTCAGCAGTGTTCATTTTGTCCTTCATCCTTCCATGAATTAATTGATATAAACTTGTGGGTTATTCCCAGGATCATTTTGGTGTGTGGATTCTCTGGAAAACAGCGATGGCATTTTCAGCAGGAATTTGTGGAGATGTGAGTTGTGGTGAGAGGAGCCCATTTCAGAGCTGGAGATGCTCCTTTTTTCCAGTCAATGTTTTGGCTGCCCTTTTAGCCATGAAACTCCTTTAAAATCCCCCCTGAAATGTCCTCTCATAAGAACCAGGGATTTCAAGGAAATGCTTTTGGGTTTTGCTCCCAGTTTTCCCACAACGAAGGGAATTTGCTGCTGCAGGTTCAGAGTGATGCTGAGTTGGGTCACCAGGACGAGTCACGGATAGACCATTAAAAGGTGCTCACAGTGAAACCCCAAATGCATGGAAAAAGAGGATTTTTTTGGGATATGTGATGTCCCAGGCTGCAGGAAACCGGGATTTCCAATCCACCAATGTCTCATTTAATCATTTACTGCGGTGCCTCGAGCCTGGGCAGCTCCACGTTGTTTTCCAGGAGTTAAAGGATAACAGAATCCTTAATAATTCACAGGGGGCTGCAGGAAAACTGCTGCTCCTGCCAAAAATGTGCTCATGGCACAGCTACGGCAGCAAAACCCGGCTCTGGACAATTTGGATACGACTCTTTCCACTGGAATTAGGGTTAACACACAAAATGGAATTTCCAGAGCAGCTGTGGCTGCCCCTGGATCCCTGGAAGTGTCCAAGGCCAGGCAGGGGTGGAACAGAATAATTCTGAGGGTCCCTTCAACTCAAACCATTCTGGAATTCCATGATTCTGATGCAGTTTGGATTTTTGGAGGTAGGGACTGTTGACAACAAAGCCCTTTTCCCACTTTATCTTCTCCAGGATATTATTCCCTGGACACAGATGAGCTCTAAGATTTAAAACGGGGAGAAATTCCCAAATGGGTGAATATAGGGTGCTTGTGTGCTCTGAAAATTCCTGGGTTTGGGCTTGGAAGGTGCTGAGGGACCTCCTGGTGGGATGGACATGGAGCTGGGAACAGTCGGTTGATCCAGAGGTGACGGAGTCATCGCGCACCACTGGGTCCTGATGGGAATTCTTGGGGAGTTGTTAATTAATGCTGGTCTAGGCCTGAGCCTGGGAATTGCAGGGATTAGTAATGACCTGGAGAATGCTGCCGGGGGCAGGTGGGAAAGGATGGGGATTAAATTCCTGCTGTAACTGTTGTTGGTCTGGTTTATGCCGGAACCAAATTCCAGAATCCCAAAATGGTTTTTAGGTGGAAAGGGACCTTCAGGATCATCCAGTGCCACGCCTGCCATGGCAGGACACCTCCCACTGTCCCAGGCTGCTCCAAGCCCTGTCCAGCCTGGCCTCGGACACTTGCAGAGATCCAGGGGCAGCCTGCTCTGGGAATCCCATCCCATCCCCTCCCCACCCTCCCAGCCAGGAATCCTTTCCAAATATCACATTTCTCCCTGCCCTCTGGCAGTGGAAGCCATTCCCTGTGTCCTGTCCCTCCATCCCTTGTCCCCAGCCCCTCTCCAGCTCTCCTGGAGCCCCTTCAGGCCCTGCCAGGGGCTCTGAGCTCTCCCTGGAGCCTCCTCCAGTACCGGAAGGCTGCATCCAGGTGGATTCACATGAAAACAAGCACACTTTAAGCTTAAAGCTCAGGATCTTTTGCATCCTGGGACCACAGAAACAGCATAAAAAAGCAGAGTTTTGCCCTCAATTAACTTTCATAAGCTGAACTCCCTTGTTTAAAAAACAAGAATTAAATGATAAAAGGACTTTGAGCTTGGTCATTAATAAGTCAGATAAAAAGCCGCAGCGCAAACCTCAGAGGAGACTTAGTTTCAAGCTGGAGAAGTCTGAGGAATTGATTTTTTTCAGGGCAGAGCCGGGCAGTGAAGACAGACCCGGGGTATGCATTTCTCTTTTATCATCATGAAAAATTCACCAGGTGAAAGAAAATGCTGCGGAACTGACTTCAAACCCCCCCAAAGTCCAATTCCTCCAACTGCATCTTCTTTTTCTTCCACAGGGCAAACCTGAAACGGTGCCGAGAGCCGGTTTCATCAAAGGCCCCGTGTTCAAAGGCGTCGCCTCGAGCCGCTTTTTGCCCAAAGGCACCAAAACCAAGGTTAACCTTGAGGAGCAGGGAAGACAAAAAGTGTCTTTCAGCTTTAGTTTAACCAAGAAAACTTTACCCAATCGATTCCTGACTGCTCTGGGAAACGAGAAACAAAATGAAACTCCCACCCCTCCGGCGGTTCCCCTTCCGACTGATTTTAGCCCCAAAAATAAACTGGACCTGGGGGACGCCGCCGGTTCAGCCGAGGAATCCTCTCCTCCAAAACCGAAGGTAGAACTGGGGAAGATTCATTTTAAAAAACATTTACTGAACGTCACGGCGAAGCCGCCCCCGGCTCCGGCGGCGCCGGCGACGGAACCGGCGGCCTTGGCCGTGGATCTCCCNCGCCAAGGGAGCCGAGCCACGCGCTGCCCAGGGAGGCCTCGGAGCCCGACGCCAAGCAGGATCCGGCGTCGCGCGGCTCGGAGGAACGCGCGGCTCCGACCGCGCCCGAGCGGACGGAGAGAACCCCGCCGAAGGAAGATTCCCATACTGGGAAGGAGGATGAGGTCTCCG
>VYXD01011417.1:12361-32677 GCA_013397195.1 Hylia prasina | reverse complement strand
GAGGCAGGGGGCCAAGAGGAAGTTCTCCCAGTCGGACGGCGCGCTGCAGGGCTCCGAGTCCGACGAGGATTCTGTGAGGACCTCCTCCAGCCAGCGGTCGCACGAGCAGAAGATCTCCAGCACGGAAAAAGAGAGAGATCCCAGACGGAGCTCCACATCCCTCCGGGGTGATGACCTGGGCAAGTCCTCGTCGCGCTCCAGGTCGGACAGGGAGGAGAAGTACTCGAGCTATTCCAAATCGGAGAGAGACTCGCGGTACTCGTCCTCCCGCTCCCGCTCGGACAGAGACAGGAGGCGAAGCCGGTCTCATTCCCGTTCCCGCTCCGATCGCAGCTCCCGAACCAGCTCCTCCTACTCGAGGTCGGAGCGCTCGCATTACTACGACTCCGACCGCCGGTACCACCGGAGCTCCCCGTACCGGGAACGGTCGCGATATTCCCGGTCGTACGCGGACAGCCGGGCGCGGGAGAGCTCAGACTCGGAGGATGAGTACAGGAGGACACATTCCAGGTCCAGCGACTCCAGGCGTACGTCCTCCCATTCCTCCTCCTCCTACAGAGACTCGCGATCCTCTTACTCCAAGTCGGACAGGGACAGCAAAGTGGAGTCGTCTCACGCCGACGTGGACAGGCGAGGGAGGTCGTCTTCGAAAGCGGATCGAGATTCCAAAAGGACTTCTGAAAGTGAAGTGTCCAAAAGGTGCTCTCCCCTCGATGAACTGGGCTATCGGAAGGGGACATCCCATTCCAAGCCCGACAGTAATGTGAATTCCTCCCGCTATAAATCCACCCCTTCCAAGGCCCCCGCACCAAAGCCTGATAAATTTAAGAGTTCTTTCTGTTGTACAGAATCGATCGAAGAAATCAAGTCCAAGTCTAATTCTCTAGATTTAGAGACCTCTTGTGTAAAGAACAATGAGATCAGGGTGTCCAGTGTGAAAAAGTTGGAAAGGGAAAAGACGCTTTCTCCGTTAAATCAGTTCAGCGATTCTCCCGCTGTGCCGAAGGCCGACGAGTCCAAGGTGGGTTTGACGAACTCAAAATCCGAGGAACTCGCAGCAAACGAAGGCCACGACAGTGTTAAGGAGCAAGAAACGTTCTCAAAGGCCAAGCACGATCCCTTAAGGACGTGTTTCCCCACGGAATCGAGTGTGAACGGCTCCCCGGAGGGTCAGGATGAGGGTCTGACAGCTTCCAGTGCCTCCCGGGCAGAGGATGTCGCTGCGTCCTCCGACCACGGCCCGGGTCGGTCGGAGGCGTCGCCTGCCGTCGAGACGAGCCCGTCGTATCCATTGCCATCCAACGGGTTTGAGAGCACGGATGTGTCCCAAGAGCAAGAAGAGCTGGATGATTCCCAGGTCCAGTCCAGCGAGTGCAACAGCCTGTTCCAGGAAGCGGAGGCTCCGGAGCCGCAGCAGGCGGAGGAAGCCGCCCCTTTCCCAGTCATGAATGTAGATCCCACCAAAACTGTCCTTGAGAAGTTGGATGAGGAGGTGACTCCATGTGACAAAACCAAAGAACCCGTTTTTTGCTACATTTCCGATGATGCCACCCCTGGTTTGTACCACTCGGAAGTGGAAATCGAAGCGGAACCTGCGGATTTGAAAGTGACGTCCGAGACTTTCCTGGACGTGCAGGTGGAGCCACAGACGGTGACGTGTGATTACGAGAGCACGGAGGATTCCCATTCCAAGTCTGCCGGGGAGGATGAGCACAGCCATCCCTCCCATAAAATCAGCCTGGCAGTGGAAAGCTCGAGCAGGGATTCCTCCCAGGATGGCTGTTCCCAGAGGCTCCAGTCAGATCATCCCACGCCGGAGGAAAGCGTCTCTTCCAAATGGGACATGCCGCCACCGGGTGTGTGCCAGGAGCCGCTCCAGCGTTCGGAAGCCGAAGAGATGCTGGAGTTGGATGCTCAGCCCGTTGATCTTGGCTCAGCAAAAGGCAGGTCGTCGTTCCAGAATGAACATTCCTACTATTCGGAAGTGCCGCTGGAGCACCGCGGCAGAGAGGTCATGGAAGAAAGTGCTGTTTCCACCGAGGGAGCGGAGCTGGATGAGCTGAGGCTGCAGTGTCCCGGAGTGTCGGCCGAGGGGGATGAGGGAAGCGAGCCCTTGGTGGCCTCGGCTTTTCCAGACGCTTTGTATCCCTGCTCCGATGTCATCGTCACTGCAGAGGACACGGAGATGGTCACCCAAGCCCCAACGTGTGACAGCAGCGGCAACGCCTTGGAATTCATTCCCGCCGGCCACGACGATTATTCCGACACGGGGGACAGCGACAGCGAGGGGGGCAGCGAGGACAGCGACACGGAGGACTCGGATTCCGATGACGGGACACCGCGGAAGAAGCTCCAGTCGGTTGTGGTGGTTCCCAAGAACTCCACCATAGCCATGGAGGAGAACAGCCCGGGCTCCTCCCGGAGCAGCCGGCGCTTCTCCGACCACTGGGACGACGAGCGGCCCGAGCCCAGCAGGCCCTACTACGAGGAGAGGTCAGAAAATACGGGCAGCAAAGGCGGTCCCCAGGTGGAGAGCAGGTGTTCTCCCAGAGGGATGGAGAAGAGTCCGGCAACCTCCACGGAGCTGAGCAGGAAGGAGCAGGAGGAGCTGCGGGCGGATCCGTGCCAGGCCCAGAGCGACGGCGTGGACAGCACGAGCCAGGCGGACCTGGCGGCCGATTCCCACGGCAAAGCCGGCGCGGAGGAGAGGACGGCGCTGCCGGACGTGGCGGCCATGGGAAGGCCCGTGGGCCGGCCGGAGGAGCAGCCCTTCTGTGTCCCGGAGAGTTTGGAAGGCACCGACTCATCCCGACACCAGATGAGCTCTTCCAAGCCTGACAGTCGGCAAGGGCAGGGCGGGCTGAACCAGTCCGGCCTCGGAGACTACTCCAGGCTGGATGGTTTCCATGCCCCGGAGGAGATGGCTGCCGTGGGCTGGGACTTTTCCCAGCCGGAGAAGCCCAGCAGCACCTACCAGCAGCCGGACAGCAGCTTCGGGATGTACTCGGGCTACGTTTACCAGCCGGGCTCCGGAGCCTATCCCAGCTCCCAGAGCTACTGGCAAGGCAATGGTTACTGGGATGCCAGGGCAGCCAGCAGAGCCTCCGTGGTGAGCTACGAGCGCGTCCAAGGGCAGGTGCCGGATTCCCTCACGGAAGACCACGAGGAGTATGAAGAGGATGAGCGTTGGGATGAGGACTGCAAGCCCCGCTTTCCCAGCCCCTCTGGAAAACCCCAGGTGCCCGAGCAGAAGGAGAAGGGCTCGGTGCAGGCGCACGAGATCAGCAGCAATTCCTCCAAGGAGCCGGTGCCGGGCGGGGAGAAGAAGGAGGAGGCGAAAGCTTCGGAAAAAAACGACGTGAAAGAACGAGGCCCGCCAAAAAAAAGGCGGCCGGAGTTGGAGAGCGACTCGGAGAGCGACGGGGACTCGGGGGAGAAGAGGAAGGGGAAGCTGGAGGGGGAGCAGGTGGAGCCGGCGCCGCAGGATTCCTCCATGGTGGGCAGGTTGTGCATCATGGATGACTTCAGGGACCCCCAGCGCTGGAAGGAGTTTGCCAAGCAGGGGAAGATGCCCTGCTACTTCGACCTCATCGAGGAGAACGTCTACTTGACGGAGAGGTAACCGCTGCTTTTACCCTTGCTTCAGTTCCTGGGGCAAGTCTGGGGTTTAACTTCCCTTTGGTTCCAGGGTGGTTGGGTTTTTATGGCCAGTCCTTTGGAGGGAGGGGAAGGGATGTTGCATTCCCCACGTTTGGCAAAGCCACCCCGGGCTCTGTTCTCCTGAAGAGAATTCCCCAGTTTGGCCCAGACAGTCCCAACTGCTGAGAAGAGTTGAGGATCAGAGAGACAGGTTGATTTATTTTTACCATTTTTTATAGCTTTGTCAGATCCTGCCTGTTTCATGTCCCCAAATGCCAGCTCACTCCCTTTCTGTTGGCACAGGGAATTCTTTCTGGGTGTGGGAAAGCTTTTGGACAAACCAGGTGCTTTTCCAAAGGTTTTGGCTACTTCCATCTCATTTTTTATCATCTCAGAGGAGCTTTTTTAGATCTAATGGCCATAATTTGTTTTTATTTTTTTTCTTATGGATTTTTTGCCTTGTTGGGATCCACACTCCAGAGCATTCCCCAAATCCTTCACGGAAGCTAAAGTATGAATTAGTGGATGCCCTGCTTTTTGTCTAACTCTGATTTTCTCCTCTTTTTCATCCTCTCACTTGACAGCAAAGCAAGAGGCTGAAGTAACCAAACCCTCCGATTTGCTTTATTAAAATATGGCTGTCCAAATAAACATAGACAGGGAGGAGAAAGGAAAAACAGCTAAATATCCTGGGAATTCTCTTTAAGAAATCACCTTAAGTCATCACCAAGCCAAGTATCCTTGGTTATTCCTGTCCCTCCCGGTGGTTATCCTAGGATTATCAACCCATACGTCGAGAAATTTATTTTCCCTTTTTTTCCAAAAACCACTGATGAGGATTGAGGAGGAATTTCTCCACCTGGCTGCTGTCTCACCTGTGTTTCCGTGCCTTGGCTTCCCCCAGGAAGAAGAACAAATCCCACCGGGACATCAAGCGGATGCTGTGTGAGTGTCCCCCTCTGTCCAAGGAGGAGCGGGCGCAGGGGGAGGTGGCCTGTGGAGAGGATTGTCTCAATCGCCTGCTCATGATCGAGTGGTGAGTCCCTGGCTTGGCCTGGAGGCGTCCTGGGAATCCTTCAGATGACCCAGGAATTCCTGGGAGGGTGGCAGTGAAGTGTCTGTGCTGGCCCGGAGTCACCTCGGGAGCTGCCAGCAGAAGCTGTGGCTGCTCCATGCCTGGAAGGGTTGGATGGGGCTTGGAGCAGCCTGGGACAGTGGGAGGTGTCCCTGCCCGTGGCGTGGAATGAGATGATCCTTAAGGTCCCTTCCCACCCAAACCATTCCATGATTCGAATCTTTGGGTGGTCTGCAGGGAGATCAGTCCTCACAACCTGCTGGATCTCCTTTCCCAGAGCCTCTCCAGCCCGTGGATGGTGTCTCCTTCTCCCTCTGGAAGAGGTTTGCTGCTCCATGGGAGCTGGAGGCAGGGACAGGGTGCTTGGTGAGATTCCCCCCTAGCACGAGGATTGTGGAAGGATTGGAATTACCTGGCAGAATCCCCAGTTTTTGCTTTTATCTCGTAGGCCCGGCCTAGGGCAGGGAATATCTTGCAGGAATAACCCCCAAAACAAGGGGAGAAGAGCCCAGTTCTCCCCACTGGGGTGCCCTGATGTAGAAATACAGCAGGATCAGCATTCCAAATGTTGTTATCTTTCCAGAAATAAACGATCTGCATTTGCATGTTGACGGTCACGTGGTCGTGCTTTTTATAGCAAACCACATTTGCAGGTTCCACACGGAATCCGTGACGATTATTTGGGGTTTATTTCCCATCCGAGCCCTTTCTGTTGGCGCCGTTTTCCTGCTGGGAATTGATTTGCTCCCTTCCCTCAGCTCTTCCCGGTGTCCCAACGGTGACTACTGCTCCAACCGACGCTTCCAGAAGAAGCAGCACGCGGATGTGGAGGTGATCCTGACTGAGAAGAAGGGCTGGGGGCTCAGAGCTGCCAAGGACCTGCCATCGTAAGCCTTCCCTCTTCCCACAGCCTTTTCCCACCCTTCTGCTCCCTCCTGAAGGGAAGGGAGCCTGCTGGGGTCTGGATGTCCCTGACAGGAGATGGGCTGAGGTTCTTCCAGCTCGTCCTTGTCCCTGCTGGGTGTCCCTTTTCCCCTCTGGCATCTGCCCATCTCTTGTTTGGTCTCCCGCTCTGGTTTTGCTCTTCCTGGTTTCCCAACATCTTTTTTCCATGGCTTATTCCTGGGATGAATCTGCCTGCCCTTTCTCTGTCCCTACTTCACTCCAGTTGTGCCCGTTCTTCTCTTCCCATCTCTGCAAAACTTCTCTTCCTGAGTCCTCCTCCTCCGCCCCTTTGGACAACAGGAACATCCTGAGGGGATCTTTCCTCCTGTTGTTAATTCAGGATTGTAATTCCAAATGCTGGTTTAGGTGAGGCCAGGAAAGGAGAGGGGAGTGAGGACACTGAGATCTCCTGTGACCTGAGGCACAAGGGAGGATCGGGATGGGGAGACCAAGATGAGGTTTATTGGGAGAAGGGAACATCCTGGAACGTGTCCAGGGCAGGGAAGGGAGCTGGGAAGGGGCTGGAGCCCCAGGAGGGGCTGAGGGAGCTGGGAAGGGGCTCAGCCTGGAGAAAAGGAGGCTCAGGGGGACCTTGTGGCTCTGCACAAGGAGGGGACAGCCAGGGGGGATCGGGCTGTGCTCCCAGGGAACAGGGACAGGAGGAGAGGGAATGGCCTCAGGCTGGGCCAGGGGAGGCTCAGAGTGGATATTGGGAATATTCCTCCTGTAAAGTGTTTTCCAGCCCTGTCCCAGCTGCCCAGAGAAGCTGCCCCTGAATCCCTGGACATATCCAAGGCCAGGTTGGGCAGGGCTTGGAGCAGCCTGGGACAGTGGGAGGTGTCCCTGCCCATGGAATGGTCCTGCAATGGGATGATCTCAAAGTTCCCTTCCTACCCAAGCCATCCTGTAACTCTGTGAATATATCAAACATACAGAACAAGCCCTGCTCCAAGGGGAGCTTCATCCTTCTGTCACCTTCCTATAGGACAGCCTAAAATCCCAAATTAATCAGAATTCCCTGAGATGGAGGCACATCATTATTGCTACACCACCAGCATGACCAGGCTGGGAGTTGTGTTCAGAGAATCCACCTGAACGGGGGTTATTTTCTGTTTGTTGGTGGGGGGTTTTTTCCTAAAAAAATTTGATGTTTTTCCCTCTTGCAGCAACACTTTTGTCTTGGAATACTGCGGGGAAGTGCTGGATCACAAGGAATTCAAGGCTCGGGTGAAGGAATATGCCCGGAACAAGAACATCCACTATTATTTCATGGCCCTGAAGAATGATGAGGTGAGCAGTGGGGTTGGCTTTGGGAAAGGCTGGATTTAGCTGTGGACAGCACCAGCTCCTCAGGAACCCATGGAGCAATGTCCTGCAGAAATTTGGAATGTCTTCTTGAGGAAATGAGACTTCAAGCCTCAGGATTTTTTAACCCATTGCTCAGTTCCAAGAAAACTGTGGCAGCTTAAATGTATCCCAGTGTTCTTAGGGAGGGGAAAATGTCTTTCCAAAGGAAAAGATGGAGCATGGCTCATCATTCCACGGGCAGACATCCATGGGAGAGAAGTTTGGGAAGATGCTCCAAGCCAAACTCGCCCTTTTTGGCTGCCCAAATACACCAAAAATCCACATTTCCTTTCACATTAAAGTCCACGAAATTGGGATGTTTTAAGCTGGTAAATCCCTCTGTGCAGGATTGCCACTGGAATATTTATATATGGGATATCCTTAATTATTTATGGCTGCTTCAGCTCCGTGGGATGTGGAGCTGTTCCCTCTGCCTGAGAACAAGGGGGATAAATAGAAATTCCATCTCTTATTCTCCTTGTCTCTCCTGTCAGGACATTTTGTGTCTGAGGACCTCGAGAGAAAAGGAGCTAAAAATATTCGGAGTGGTTTTTCCTGGGTGTTTTTCCTCCTAAAATAAGGATTTTTGGGATTGCTGTGTGATTTTTAAGTGTCACAAAGGAGCATTTCCAGTTGTAAAAGGAGTTTTTATTTCTGGGATGACTTTTCCCTTGGAGTATGAGGCGTGGGGGAGAAAAATTCACCATCCCAACCAGCCCCTCATGGCTGTATCAGAAACAAAATCCAGGATCTGCATCCAGCTGGAGGTCTCTGAAAAATGAGGAGCTGTGTACCTAAGCGCTCTTTTTGGGGGGGAATTAATGTCCTGACAGACCCCAGTCTCTGAAATAAAGATGGGGAATATCAGTTAAAGAGTGGGAAAGGGGATAATTCCTGCCTGGGTTGTGTTTGTAGCTGCATCCCATTCCAGGGAATGAGCCTTTTCCCTGCATTCCTTGTTCCTTTTCAGATCATCGATGCCACCCAGAAAGGAAACTGCTCCCGCTTCATGAACCACAGCTGTGAGCCCAACTGTGAGACCCAAAAGGTAAAATGCTGGATCAAATCCAGCAGCTCTTCCCTCTGGAAGGGAGTGAAGTGTTTCCCTTCCTTATTTCGGGAATTTCTGCCGCTGTTGTATCAGCGACATGAAACCAGCTGGATTTAAACCCGGCCCTCTGCCCGGTTTTAAACTCCTCAGTGCTGCGTTTCCAGTGTGCTCCAGGGAAAGCAAAGCTGGAGTCCAGCCTGGAATAACTCCTGGCATCTTTCTCCCACAGTGGACTGTGAACGGGCAGCTGCGGGTTGGATTTTTCACCACCAAGCTGGTCCCGTCGGGCTCGGAGCTGACGTTTGATTATCAGTTCCAGAGATACGGGTATGTCCCCACGGCTCCCCTCTCCCTGAGCCCTGAAGCCTCCCTTAATTGCTTTATTAATCATTTCTGAAATGCATTGGAGCAACCAAGGCGTCGTTATCAGCACAGTTATGATGATGATTAATAAGTGTGGACTCGTTCTTAAAAACTCTTTCAGCCCTGATGTTTAATTCCATCTGTCCAAATCCCATTATCAGTTTTAATTTTGGACACACCCTCCTTAAACAGTTGTATGCCCTTATGGATGGATTCTGAGTGTTTAGATAAATTCATACAGCACATGCAAAGAAGATCCTTCAAAACCTTCACAGCCACGTGCTGATAAGAGAAATCTTTAAATGCAGATTGAATTAAAGAAATGTGATTACACCAATTAATCTGGTTTTTGTCTGTAGAGAGTGGTAGGGAGAAACAGAAGATTGATCTTTTCCTGTGTGGTTAAATTTGGCACAAAAAGGTCATGCTTACAGAGCCAAGGATGCCCAATTCTTTAGGTTCAGAAGATGCCTTGGGAAGGTGAGGAACACATGGAATTCCTGTGCCAGGAATTCCGTGCTTTTTCCTCTTTCCCAGTCTCGCTGTTCCTACTCCATCCCTTTTCCAGATAATTATCTTCCCTGCTTCTTCCTGTATGATTATTAATTAGCCAAGCTCCAGACTTTGCAATATTCCTGAAGAATTCCCCTTCTTCCCTTCCCACTCCTGTTTTATGGCTTTGCAAGCACCTGAGGAGCTGTAAAACCCCCTGGATGTCACATCCCCTCTTCCTGGCCTGATCCAGGGCTGCAGGGAATGCTCCAGCCTGGAATTTGGGTCCCTTTGCTAATCCTGAGCCTAAGATCCCTCCATTACCGTTTGGTGAAGTATAACTTGAGGAACATCCCTTCCTTTTCCTTCTGGATCCTTCTGCAGGCCCTTCCTGTAAGCAGGAATGAGTTTTTAGTTGCATTTTAGGATTATTCCTCCTTCCTAGAAATTCCTGGAACTGTTTCCCCGCTTCTTACCACTGCAGAGCCACGTTCCTCCAGTGGGTTCCACATACTTAAAATAAAACCCTTTCATTTTCCCAAGGAGTCGTGGAATGGAGTTTAAAATGGATGGTGTGGGAAATACAGAGGCTTGGTAGAAATATTCCTTGGGAATTACATTTATTGCATTTATTATGTTTGTTATATTTATTTATTCTATTTATTCTATTTATTGCATTTGTTACAGTTGTTACATTTTAAATTTTTTTCCATTTGTTATATTGTTTGTTACATTTGTTATGTTGCATTTGTTACATTTTAAAATTTTTTACATTTGTTATATTATTTGTTACATTTGATATGTTACATTTGTTATGTTTGTCACATTTGTTACATGTTATATATGTTGTATTTATTATCCCTGGCTGAACATCCAAAACACATTTTCCATGTGGATTTTGCTGCTTCCATGAATCCTGAGCTCATTCTTTATCCTGTTTTGAGCTCCAAAATTCAGCATATCAGCTATAAAATGCTATGGAATGGAAGCTTTTCCTAATTCCTGAGGATAAATTCCTCAGGAAAATTAGGATATTGTTGGCAATGTGGGGTAAGAAATTGTCAGCCCCACCAGCTGCACCTTTTCCTCCCTGGTTCCTGGTCCTTGAGCAGTGGAAGTGAGGCAGGCTTGGCTTTCCAGCTGCCCCAGCTCAGGATCAGGGGGAGCCCTGCTGGGAATCAAGGCTTCGTTTGGATTCCCGGCCCCTTTTCCCTGCAGAGCCGTTCCCACTCCCGGCCTCTGCAGGTGGAGAGGAGGCCGTGGGAGAGGCTGAGCTGCTGCTGAGGCTCCCTTTGTGTGTCCCCCCACAACAGCAAAGAGGCCCAGAAATGTTTCTGCGGCTCCTCCAACTGCCGGGGGTACCTGGGCGGGGAGAACAGGGTCAGCATCCGCGCCGCCGGAGGGAAGATGAAGAAGGAGCGCTCCCGGAAAAAGGACTCGGTGAGTTCCCAAGGCTGGAAAACCCCTCTGGGATGGAGCCCAAGCGCTCCCCAGGACCGCCCGTGTCCCCAGGTGCCACCTCCTGGTGGCTTTAAGCCCCTCCAGGAACGGGGGTTCCACCACCACCAGCTCTTCCCGTGGGGGAATTTCCCCGGTGTCCGACCTGAGCCTCCCCAGCACAGCTTGAGGCCGTTTCCTCTCATCCCAACACTGTTCCTTTAGGAAAAGATGACCTCAGGGTTCAGGCTTTTCCATGGATGTGTCAGCAAAGGTTGGGTCGATGGCCTTGGAGGCCTTTTCCAACTCCAATGGTTTTATTTCACAAGGCCCCTCAAGATTTGTGTTTTCTTGGAAATTCACTTAAATCCATCTCTCCTGCTTATTTAAAGTCCCACCAGAGAGTGGCTTTCCCAGGTCCAGTATTTGCTCATCCTTAACTGAGCGCCACCATGAATTCCACGTGGGTTTAAAAATTTGGGCTGCTTCCCATGGTTTTTAAACATTGATGAAAGATGAACAATGTTGGCTTCACTGTTTAGGGCATCACCTGAAATTTGGCAGCTCCAAGGGCAGAGTTTGGCCATCTCCAGCTTGGGAGGTGGAATTTTAGAGACAACACATGGAATTGCAGGGATGGGTCCGCACCATGTGGTAAAAGTGCAGAGAATCCAGAGCAATCCAGGAATTTTTTTTGGGGTGAAATCTTCTTCAAGAACCTGCACAGGCTCTTCTTTAATTCCCATAAATTGTAATTATTCCATCCTTGACGAGACAAACCTCTATGCCCACGGAGAAGATTTATTCCTGGTTCTTTTGGGAAGTTTAAAAATGCCAGTTTCATTTTTATTTGCTGTATCAGAGGGGGAGGAAGCCAAGAAAGAGTTCCTAAATCATTTATAGGGTGTTTTAAAACACTAATTAGTCCCTAAATGAGAGGGTGATATTCCAGTGTCCATGTGGAGAGGGAATCTCTGCTTGTAAAGATTATAAATCTCTTGCATAATTTCATAACGGATTCAATTTACTTTAAATTTTAAGTTTAAATTAAGTTTAAATTTAAATTGCTTTAAATTTTTAGTCTGTAATCCATAAATCATTACAAATTTATCAAGAAGAAAAAGAAGAAATTTGGCCTGCAATTAAAGATAATTTCTTATGGTTTTTTTTTCCTACGTGAAAAGATAAACTCAGAACCAGGAGGGTTTTGGTGCAACCGCCTGGAATTTCCACCGGAAATTAGGGAAAATTTTAGGGAAATTAGGGAAAAGGTAGTCAGGGAGTTCCCTGGCCTGAGCCTGAGCTGGTTTTCCTTTGGCTGTGCAGGTGGACGGGGAGCTGGAGGCGCTGCTGGAGAACGGGGAGGGTCTCTCGGATAAAAACCAGGTGCTGAGCTTGTCCCGGCTCATGGTCCGCATCGAAACCCTGGAGCAGAAACTCACCTGCCTCAAACTCATCCAGGTGAGCAGCGGCTGGGAAGGGGAGGGATCCACGTCCTGGTCAAGTGGCATCCCCACCTGAGGGAAAGGGGGAATGTGGGAGGCAGGTCCTGCCCTTTTTCCTGCATCCCGAGCTCAGCCCGGGCTCAGGGATCCATTATCCTTCAGTTTTATTCCTCATTATTTATGAGCTGTTGGAATGGTCCTGCTGCTGGATCCCTGCTCCAATCCCAGCACTTCCAGCCACTCCAATCAGGTTGGACCCGCTCAGGTGCCGAGTTCTGGCTCTGTCACGGCTTCGAGCGTGATCCCAGTGGAGCAGTTTTCCATGTTTTTGCCTGGAAGTCGCTGACTATTCCCAATCTGGCTCTCCAGAACACGCACTCGCAGTCCTGCCTGAAGTCCTTCCTGGAGTGTCACGGCTTGTCCCTGCTCTGGATCTGGATGACGGAGCTGGGCGATGGCAGAGGGAGCACCGCCAACAACCTGAAGCTGCAGCTGGAGGTCAGTGATTCCCGTGGGGCTGGGGGCTCTCACGGATTCCTGGAGGTGGGAAAAGCCCTTTGAGATCGAGTCCAGCCATTGCCCAGCACTGCTGAGGCCACTGCTCACCCTTGTCCCCAAGTGCCACATCCACAGGGCCCTTAAATCCCTGCAGGAATGGGGACTCTGGCCTGTGCCAGGGCTGGCCAGCCCTTCTTAAGGAAAAGGGGTTTTGGCAGCTTTGCTGAATGCCCGGGATCACGAGGATTTTCTTTTCCTTCTGTTTTTTTTAAATACGGATCCATGCCAAGTGTTCATGGAAAACCACCTCAGGTGCCTCAGAACTACAGGCCTGAAACTTCTGCCCTCGGGCAGATCCTTAATAAATGGAAGGAATTTGCTCCTGTGGTTTTCCTTAGATTCCTGAGGCAGATTCCATGAGCCAGGCATAAAGGTTGTTGCTGTTGCTGTTCATTCCTTGCTGGAGCACAGGGATTTTGAGATCCTGACAATCTGAAGCGGAACTGGAATGTTTCAGTTTTCCATGAGCAATTTGGGATTGGATGCCCAAAGACATCTGGAAGTTCAAGGTCATCGAGTCCAAGCTGTGCCCGATCCCCACCTTGTCCCAGCCCAGAGCACTGAGTGCCACCTCCAGGTGTTCCTTGGACACCTCCAGGGATGGACACTCCAGAGCTCCCTGAGCATCCCATTCCAGTGTTTAACACCCCTTTCCATGAAGAAATACTTCCCAAAATCCCTCACCCATGACCTGTGACCACCGTTAGATCAGATATTTAGGTTATAGATGGGATGTTAGGAAGGAATTCTTGGCTCTGAGGGTGATGAGGTCCCAGCACAGGTTGTCCAGAGAGGTTGTGGATTTCCCATCCCTGGAAGTGTCCAAGGCCAGGTTGGATGGGGCTTGGAGCAGCCTGGGCTAGTGGGAGGAGGAGGAGGTGGAATGGATGATCCTTAGNAGAAGGCTTTAAAAACTCTCAGGAGGCTGTAAAAATTCTGGGCGACAGCCCAGGTTGGACACAGCTGTAAATCCTGCCCTCTCCGACAACCCCCCCACCTCCTTGCTTTCCCTGGCCCTTAGATCATGAAGACCCTGGAGCTGCTGCCCATCCCCACCAAGAACATGCTGGAGGAGAGCAAGGTGCTGCCCATCATCCAGCGCTGGGCTCAGACCAAGTCGGCCGTGCCGCAGCTCAGCGAGGGCGACGGCTACTCCAGCGAGAACACGTCCCGCGCCCACACCCCGCTCAACACCCCCGAGCTCCTGGCCAAGCAGGGCGCGGAGGGGGACGCCGACACCCCCAAGAAGCTGGTGTTCCGCAGGCTGAAGATCATCAGCGAGAACAGCATGGACAGCGCCATCTCGGACACCACCAGCGAGCTGGAGGGCAAGGAGGGCAAGGAGGAGCTGGACCAGCTGGAGGCGGCGCCGATGGAGGTGGCGGAGGAGCAGCCACAGCAGCAGCAGCAGCAGCAGCAGCAGGACGTCAAAACTGCTGCGGAGGCGCCGGTGGAGAGCAGCAAATCCCAGCCCGTGGAGCTGGAGGCCGAGCCCGAGGCAGAGGTCAAGGAGAGCAATGGAGCGAAGCTGGAGGAGCCCATGGCCATGGAGACGCCGTCGCAGGACGAGGAGGAAGGAGTTTCCGACGTGGAGAGCGAGAGGAGCCAGGAGCAGACGGATAAAATCGTGGATGTCAGCGACTTGGCCACCAGGCTGCTCGACAGCTGGAAGGAGCTCAAGGTAAGAGGCAGCTCCGTGCAGCTCCAGCACCTGGAGCTAAGGAAAAGGTGGATTTGGTGGTGGCGCGGTGCAGATGGGGCTGGTTTGATGTCTTTTGGTCAATACTTGGCAACTGAGTAACTTTTTTCGACACAAAAAGTGCTTTCTGTATAAATCCTCTGGTGCCAGCTGCCCTGGGTGTCACCTGGGAAATGTCCAGGTGTTGATGAAACCAGGAGCTGGTTGGGTTTGGGCACAACCTCGGCCATCCCCTTGTTTCTTAGGCTGTCCAGGGAAAGGGCAGCTCTGAGGGATTGAGATTCCCATTCCATTTGGGGTGGAAGTGGCCCGCATCCCTCAGCGTTGAAACAGATGGATGGACTGTCTGCTCCTGAATTGGATCCTTGGAAGTGTTCAAGGCCACTCCTAAATGCCCCGTCCCTGGAAATGTCCAAGGTTGGACAGGGCTTGGAGCAACCTGGGATAGTGGAAGGTGCCCTTGCCCATGACAAGGAGTGGAGTTGGGTGATCCTTAAGGTTCCCCCCGACCCAACCATTCTGGGATTCTCTGAATTCAGTTATCCCAACATTCCCAGCTTTTCCTGTCCTTCCAACCTCTGCTTTTCATCTGCACCATGTGCAGCCTCCAGAGAAGGGTCTGTTGGCCATGCCAGGTTCTCCCAAAGGCAGTGTTGGATCAACCCTTGGGTGTTTCCAGTTGGAAATGCCCGGATTTGGGCGTTATGTGGGACTTCAGAGATTTCACTCCCATCAAGGTCTTCTGGAGCAGAAAACCTCTTCAAAAGAAGGGCTTGGTGGCTCCCTGTGTCCTCTGGAATCGTGTCCCTGTCCCTTAGGTGGCCAGTGGGACCTGCAGCCAGCAGCTTCTTTTTTGATGGGATGTAGGGTGACATTCCAGTAAGGGCTCTGAACTAAAAGAGGAAGGGTTTGGATCAGTGGTTAAGAAGGAATTAATTCCTCCTGTGAGGGTGGGGAGGCCCTGGCAGAGGTTTCCAGAGCAGCTGTGGCTTCCCCTGCATCCCTGGAAGTGTCCAAGGCCAGGTTGGAGCTTGGAGCACCCTGGGATAGTGGAAGGTGTCCCTGCCTGTGGCAGGGGGTGGCACTGGATGATCCTTTAAGGTCCCTCCCCATCCAAACCATTCCAAGGTTCTGTGGATCTCACCCTCCTCTCCACACTTCAGTCATTCCTCGGGTTTCTTTAGATCTTGGAAAACTCTTCACTGATCTGCTGCTCCTGTAGGATGGCATTCCATGTATTATTTTATATTCCTTACATTCAAGGGCAGGAGGGCTGGGAGCCTCTTTAGTAAGTCCAAACCCAGTGATTCCTGAGGATCCAGCAGGAATTGAAGGCGCTGCTGCAATTCCAGCGTCGTGTGGGCTTGGAGGCTCCTCTGCCCTTCTCTTAATCAACCACCAGCCCAGCTTTAATTACTGGAAGTAGTTTTAAGCAAATTTATGTTTTCTGGTGCATCATAGAGCTAAGGAGTTCATTTACCCATTGACTTCGGTAATGAGTGATGATTGAAAGAGGGTAATTAAAATAATGGGTGGAGGAGACCTGGCCTTAAGCTTTGCTTGTGCCATTTCTGGAGCTGCAAACACCAGGATTTAGGAATGCAGAGATTCCCAGGAGAATTCAGGGACATTTTACCTCAGTCTGAAATTTTCGGGAGGATCAGAAACTCCTGAACATTCACAGATTTTGGTCACAATCATTTGTGACACAAATCTCAGAGGGGGAAGAGATGGGGTAAAACACATTTCTCTAGAGAGGCTGGGTTGTGTTTTGGTGTTTTCCTCCCTTATTTCCAAGTCTGGATCTGATCATTTGCCAGATTTGAATTTGCAGACTCTTGTCATGGTTTTTCTCCCGAAGCGACGCCGTCAGGTTGAATTTGTGGTTATATTGGGAAAAGTCCTTTTCCATCTTCGCCAAGAGAATTGTTAAGGTTGGAAAAGAGCTCCAAGATCAAGTCCAACCTGTTTTAAACTAAAAGTTCAGTCAGGCCTTAGTCCTGCTCTGCTTTGGAGACTTGTTTTGGGTATCCAGACTGAGTTTTTCCTTTGGAACAGCTGTGTTCCCTTCCACACTCACGTACAGGGAACAGCACAGAGAAAACTATAAAACATTAACAAAAGGTGCAAAATCTCACAAAACTCCCCCAAAACATTGTTTTGAGACCAAATTTGATCTGATGGTGTCGTTTTATCCCCAGGATTTGTGTTTTCTTTGGAGCTCGGAGAAGCTCCGCTTGGGAATCTACAGAATTTTGTTGAAGTTGTGGTTGGACCACGGGGTCCTGACACATTCCCGTATTTTAGATGTGGATTCTCATCCCCTCTGTGCATTTATTAATGAACCTCAGGTCGTGGTCCAGTTGTAGGGATGGGGTCGGATCTCATGAGCTTGGAGTAATCCCAGCAAATCCACCCCAAAAAAAGCAGGATCGTGACACGGGGCTGTCACAACTCATTTCTCTCCTATAAAACAATTGCAGGGAAAACTGGGAGCTGGGAATTTACCCCGTCCTGGACTTTTTCGTGGCTCTGGGAGTTAACTGCCTCTGTCCAACTCTCACCTCATAAGGCGCCACCAAAGCCCAGCCCGGATGTCTACAAGACAAATCCAGGCTGGAAGGGGGGATGGATAACTCCCCCCCAGGTGCCTTTCCCAGCGCACCCAAGCTTTGGAAAAGCCGGGTTTTTGGAGCGGTGGAGCGCCTGGCCCTGGCTGGGGGGGTGGGAGGGTCGGAACCGTCGTGACTTAAGCGCTGTGTCCTCTCCAGCCTTGCTGATGACCCCCTTGTAATTTCCACCGTTTCCATCCAGCTTCTCCGGGCAGCCAGAGCTGACCAAGGGGCTCCTCTTCTCCAACTCCGTGCGGAAGAAGGGAGAGGACATAGCGCCAAGAGCCGGGAAGATGGTTGGGAAGCTGAGCAGTGTGATAGGTGAAAGGAGGACAGAGGTGGTTAACTCGGGGATGCCGACGTTATTTTGGTGCGTCCATTGCCGGCAATGGACGTCGCTCCGGGGAATTCCCAGCTCCTGGCCTGAAAGGATTAAGTGAGCTTAATTTTTTTCTCTACCTCTACACACAGGACTTGTAAGTCCTCCCAGGGCTCCAACACTCCCGACTCCGTGAGGAGTGCCACGCCCCTGGCACCACACACACACACTCACATTCCCCACGGGATGAGTTTTCAGCCCGGGCCCGTGGGCGCCGTTCCCGCTCTCCGAGGGAGCGCTGCACGGCTTCTCCCGGGCTGAAAACTCCTTCCCGGAGCCAAAGGCTGGCTGCTGGACACCTGGCAAGGGCACAGCTGGTGGTTCCGCGTGGTTCTTCCCAGGTGGATTGTGCTCAGGTAAGGCTCCGTGGGCTGATCCCTGCTGGAGGTGACGCGTGGCGGCCAACAGACCTCTTGGAATCATTCTTGGGAAGCTCTTCCCAACGTCCTCTTGAGGGCTGAGGTTGAGGAGCTGAGCTGAGGGACAGAAAGGACATTTTGGTGCTGCTCTGCCCCACGTTGGGCTGAGATTTGGGAACCTTCCTCCACCCCAGAGGAGGACCTCTCCTTCTGGAAAAGGGCAGCTGGGAGTTGTGGCTCTGAGGATCCACAGGCCCTTGCCTTGTGGCTTGGAGAAGGTCTTGGTTTTAGGAAAAATCTTCTGGAAGAGCCGGTTTTGGGTTTAAAAGGTTTTAGTTGGGTATTTCTGGCCCTGTGAGCGTTTGGGGTGACTTGGAGCTCAAGGCTGGGTCCTCACCCTGACTTGGGCCAAAGTGGACTTTTTTTTTTTTTTGCACCCATCTGGGAGCTTAATAATCATGGAATCAGGGAATTGGTGAGGCTGGAAAAGCCCTCAGAGCTGATTGAGTCCAGCCATCCCCCAGCACTGCCGAGGCCACCACTGCCCCCCTGTCCCCAAGTGCCACATCCACAAGGCTTTTAAATCCCACCAGGGGTGGGGAACCCCCCCCTGCCCTGGGCAGCCTGTTCCACTGCTGGACAACCCCTTCCATAAGGAATTTTCTCAATATCCCACCTGAACCTCCCCTGGAGGCCGTTTCACCCTGAATGGGACATCTTGGGTGACCAGAGCTGAGCTTCCATCTTCCCCTGGGATGATCTTTCCAATTCTCGTCTGATTTATCCTGGTAAAGCCCCCTGAAGCTGCTCTTGCCTGTCCCTTTCCCAGTGAAGCCATCCTGGAGTGCCTGGCCCCGGCTCCGGCACGCGCATCCCCTGCTTTAATCAGGAATTCTGTGATTTGTCATAACTCAGAGCAAGGAATAGTTGGGGAGAACAATAGGGCTGGGGAGCAGCCAGGCCAGGGTTTGCTGGGGGAGTTTTCTGGCCTTCAAGCTGGGATTTCGTGGTGTTGGTCCTTCCTCTTGCTCTGCTCCGTCCCTTTGGATGAGGAGAGGGAGAGGATCCAGCCTGGCAGGGGATGGATTCGGTTGCGTGGTGTTCCTTCAGCAAGTCAACAGAAGTTCACAGACTCAGGGGATGAACCCATGGAATCATTGAGGTTGGAAAAGACCTCCAAGATCCATCAAATCCAACCGTTAATTCAGGAATGACGGGCAGCTGAGGGATGGATCTGTGGAGAAGGTTCCATCAAGACACAACCTTCCTTTCCCACTGGGGAATCCTTTGAGCCGTGACTCCATCCCGCAGCTCTTCCCTTTCCCAAGCCAGGGCTGGGTTGTGCCTGAGGCCGGACAGCCTAAATCCCGTTTTTCCGCCCCTCTCCCGTGTCGGACAGACTCGTGTCACTTCTCCTTCTGCGTTTAATTTTCCCTGCAGTCCCTTCAAAGCCGTGCTGGAAGCTCGGGAGCCATTTGGAGCCCGTTAGCGGCGGTCGCGTTGATTGAGGAATTCTGCAGCTCCCAGCCAGCAGCTTCCGTTTCCAAAAATAAAATCGGCTTTTCTGGGGAGTTTTCCCCAGCCTGGCCCGACCACCATCTGCTTTCCATGGAGCAATTTGGACAAATCCCTCCGTTTGTTCCTGGTTCAAAGCCCTTGCTGCCTCCATCTTCCCACGTGGAATGGATGCTGGAGGCTCCACTGAGTGGAGCTGGAGTTTCTCGCTCTCCCTGCTCTTAATTATCTTGGATTTTGGGCTTCCTGGGGCTTCTTAGGGCCGGCCAGTTTGTCGGGATGGATAGTGGAATGGGCTCCCCCAATGTCCTGGTGAAGCTTTAGCTTCACCAGGCGTGGCAGGAGCGGCACTGCCGGGATTGCCGGATTCCCTTACTCCAGGTGCTCCTTATCCTCCTCCTCCTCTTCCCACTGAATCTTCTCCTGGTGGTTTCCTGTTCCCCATCCTGATCTTTAATGGGGCAGATCTTTTTTTGGGAGCTGGGAAGTTGGTGTAGTTTAGCTCTTCCCGGCGCTTGGGTTGTCCTTCTGCTCCAGGCAGTTCATCCATGATCCCATTCCTTGGTGGCTCCTCGTTCCCCCTGGGAACAGCCAGGGCAGACCTGGGGGGGATTTTTTTGGATGTGCTGCTCGGAAAATCAGCGTTTTTAGGAGTTTAATGTGGGAAAGACAGAAAAAAATCCAGCCAAACCCATTTCTGGAAGGTGATTTTGGGGCTTCAGAACCTGCCCCTGTGGTCACCTCGGTCCCACACGAGGTAGAGAGAGGCAAAGTCATCCCTGCCATCCATAGCCGTGGAATTCTGTAGGAAAATAAAAGTAAACCCTCAGATTATGGCTGGATGGAGCAGCCTGGCCTGGTGGGAGCTTCCCTGGCCGTGGTAGGGGTTGGAATTGGATGAGCTTCGAGGTCCTTCCAGCCCAAACCATTCCATGATTCCCTGATCAGACCTTCTGTGGATTACATCATTTATAAGTATATAAATCCTATATAATTATGGGCTCATCCTGCATCCCTCCCCACCCCAAACAAGGAGCTGCTGCTTTGTTTCTTTCCATTTCATCTAAAAAACCCTCCCCTGGATTTGGAGTATTCTAGCCCACAGCAAACACATAAATAAACCAAAAAACTTTATTTTAAAGGGCATTTTTAGGGAATTTTAATTTTCTCTTCTTTGTAGATGCATCAGTCCCCACGTGCTGTGTTCAGGCTCCACAGAAAAGCAAAAAATATCTTTAAAAACCTAAAAATCTTGGCCCAAATCCCTGTTTTTTAGCCAGCAGCAGCACTTTTGAAGTGGTTTTGCCTCGTGGACAAACCACAACAGGGTTTCTTCTCCTTCCCTTTTTTTTTTTTTTTTTTTTTTTTTAAAAGGAATTTTTTTTTTTTTCCCATCCAGG
>VYXD01011417.1:0-12349 GCA_013397195.1 Hylia prasina | reverse complement strand
TTTTTTTTTTTTTTGCTAAAGGAAATTCTCATTTTTAGCCCATCCAGGGCTGGGGGTGGACACGTTGCTAATGAGCCCCCTGAGCCACTCGTTAATTAATTCCCCAAACAGCTTTAAAAACTCAAGGAATTAATAAAAAACCAGAATATTCTGTAAAATCTGAGAGTCAGCTCAAGGTAAACTCCACATTTCTGAGCGTGTGGAAGCTTTAAATTCCCAACTGGAGCAGCCTTCACCACCCCCCAGGAACAATCAAATCCATCTTTTTTCCCTCTCTGCCTCATCCAGGGCCTGAATGAAAGGATATTTTAGGGAAGGTGCCCTGGGAAAGCTGGAATGTCAGCTCAGCTCCCCAAAGCAATTTATTTGTGTTAAACTGAGCATCTCCTTTATGATTTAATGGGGTTTTTTTGGGGATGCAGCTGCTGCTCCGTCAGGGATGCTCCATCAGGCACAAACCAGCTGGTTCATCACATTCTGCTGGAAATAACTGGGAATTCTTGGGAATAATATATTCCTTCAGGAAGGGAACAGAGCAAGGGCTTGATAAAAGCTGGAATTAAACAAAAATGAGCTTTTTTCCCAACCTTCCAGCACCTGGACAGTCAGGAATGCTGTAAAACCTCAGCAGGATCATGAGCATCACTGAGGTAAAACGGGATTTCCACTGGGAATGCCGGAATATTCCAGTTAAAAATACAGTGGAGCATGGAAAGGTGCTCATAAACCTCATTTCTTAACTGGGGGGTTCCAGTGACATGGGAGGGGTTGTCCCTGCCCAGTCCAGGGGGGTTTAACCAGGACCTTGTGCTAAACTTGGACTTCAGGGAAGTTCTGGTCCTCATTCCCACCTCTTCTTCCCTTTCTTCCCACGGTGCCGTCTCCACCTGGAGCTGCCAGGACCTTTGTGATCATCCAGTGCCACCCCTGTCATGGGCAGGGACACTCCCACTGTCCCAGGGTATCCAACTTGGCCCTGGGCACTGCCAGGGATCCAGGGCTGGGAATTCCAGCCCAGCCAGGAATCCCTTCCCAATCTCCCACCCAGCCCTGCCCTGGGCAGTGGGAGCCATTCCCTGTGTCCTGTCCCTCCATCCCTTGTCCCCAGCCCCTCTCCAGCTCTCCTGGAGCCCCTTCAGGCCCTGCCAGGGGCTCTGAGCTCTCCCTGGAGCTTCTCCTCTCCAGAGGGACATTCCCAGCTCTCCCAGCCTGGCTCCAGCCCTGCAGCAGCTCCGGGTCTCTCCTGGAGGAGCTGGATGAGCAGAGGAGTTGGAGTTTGCTGCTCTTGGTGTCCGACCTCAGCAGCTCCAAGGGGTCTCTCAGAGCTGCTCATGTCCCTTGGGATGCTCCCACATCAAACCTCAGACCTTGGGAACGTGGTGGGAATTGTGACCCTGTCCCCAGGGATGGTCCATGAGCAGGGGGAGCAGGCGTTGGCCGCCAGAGCCAGGATCACAGACCCATGGAATGTCTCCAGTGGGGAGGGACCTGTTGGAATCACCCAGCCCCACTCCCTGCTCCTTGCTGGGTTGTCTCAAACTGCCTTGGAGACCAGGACAGGGACAGCAGGAGCTGCTGCTGGGACACTCCTCCATCCCCACTGATGGTGTGGGACCCCACAGCTCTGCCCAGAGAGGCCTTGGCCCAAAATTCCACCTAAATCCATCAAAAATCAAACACCGAGCAGAGGAAATATATGGAAAGCACCACAAAAACCCCAGAACTTTTCCTTCAAGAGACCCTTTTTTGGTGGTTTCTTGCAAAAATGTGTGTGATTTACGTGATTCTTGGCTGTTTGGGGTGGGAGTTCTGACCCTGCTCGTGGCTTTTCCACAGGAGGTTTATCGCATCCCGAAGAAGAGCCAAGCAGAAAAGGAAAACAGTGGTAAGTCCCCACCCTTTCCCATGTTCTCCCATGAAACTGCTTCATTTTCCCAGTTGGGAATGCCAGAGGATGTTCTGCCTCCACAGCTCCTCCTCCCGGGAAACAGCTCTGGGAAAAGGGAGGATAATCTGAGCGGTGGGTGGGGGGAGATGGGGCCCTGAGGGTGATTTGGAGCAACCTAGAGTTAAAATCATGGAATTGGTGAGCTTGGAAAAGCCTTCCAAGAACGAGTCCAACCACCCCCCAGCACTGCCAGGGCCACCCCTGACCCTTGTCCCCAAGTGCCACATCCACACGGCTTTTAAATCCCTTCAGGGATGGATACTCCACCCTGGCCCTGGCCAGCCTTTTCCATGAGAAACATTCCCAACATCCCACCTGAACGTCCCCCGGCACAACCTGAGGCCGTTTCTAAGAGGGAGGAGCTATCCCAAATGATAAAAATTCCCTCCCTTTTCCCTGTTTTCCCAGCAGCTGGGAGAGAGGCAGCCGGGCTCCGGGATCAGACCCCCACTCCCAAGAACCCCATCCTGAGCCGGGAGCGGGATCCGGAGCGGCAGAGCCAGAGCAAGGAGAGGAAGAGACGCAGAGATTCCCTGTCCCCTCCGTCCTCGGCCTACGAGAGGGGCACAAAGAGGCCAGAGGACAGGCAAGTGATGGCAGGGAGCTGCCACATTCCAGGGATCTGCCACATTCCTGGCTGAAATCTCCAGGGAAAACCGTCCTGGAGATCTCTGGAGTCCCCCCGGGGGTGGGGAAAGGAGTTTTCTCCTGGTGGTGAGATTCCATCCTGGTGGGAGTTGGGAGGTTCTGTGGTGTTGGTGGCTTTTTCTCTGGGATAACCTGCACCTCCATCTTCAGGAGTGTTTTGGGAATGAGGTGGGAAATGAGGGAAGTTGTGCAGGAATTTCCCGCACAGAAATTAGGGATCGTGGAATGGTTTGGGTTGGAAGGACCCTTAAAGCCCATCCAGTCCCACCCCGTGCCATGGGGACACCTTCCCAGGTGCTCCAAGCCACGTCCAGCCTGGCCTGGGACACTTCCAGGGATCCAGGGGAATCCAGGAATTCCAGGATGGAGCCCTCCTAATGCAAAGAGCTCCTTGGGTCCTTCCAAACCCATTCCCTTCTCCTGCTTCGCCTCTTCCCAGTGTGCTGGGAGTTATTCTGAACTTGGAGCAATCCCTTTGAAAACAGGAGCAGGAGTGCCCAAACCAGGATTTCTAACTCCAAAACTTCCTTCACCTAGTGGTTATTCCCTAAAAACACTGTGAGGACAACAGTCCAGGCAGGTGTGATCCCAGCAGGTTGGTGCCAGGTCTCCTGCCTTTCCTTGGGAATGGTGGCATCACTGCCAGGGCTGAGCATGCGACTCCTGATGAAGAGAAGGAAAATATTCCATGTCTTGCAGTTCAGAGGGACTGGAGATCGTGTTAAGCCATGGAATTTCCTTTGAAGGAGTCACTTCTCTGTTGTCCCTCTCAAAGCCACTCCATAATTAGGGAACAATTGGTGCCGAGTCAGCCAGACGAGGAAACCTCGCGTTGAGCCGAGCTGGGAAAGTTGGAAACATCTGGATAAAAAATACAGATGTAAATCTATCCCTCCGTGAGGAGGCTGGAAACATCCCCAGGAAGTAAATCCTGGATTTTTGGGGTTGTTATAAAACAGAAGAAGCGTTTTTTGGGTGAGGAGTTGCTGCTCTGGCTCTTCCCCCCGTGCCGTGTCCGTGTCGGTGAAGGACCAAATTCCTTCTCTGGGAATTCTCCCCGCTCTGAGCATCCCTCTTTGTTATCCCAAGGATTTAAAATAACCAAACAGATGAAGAAAGGAACACCAAACCCTCCGTTTCCTTCTTCCCACTCCCTCCATGGCAGCTGCTTCTCTTCCAAACTCTCCAGGCAGTGCCAGGAAAGACTTTAATTAGGGAAATCAAACTCCTCCCGGCAATGAGGTTCCCATTAACGGATCCTGCAGCTCCTCTGGGAATGCCAGGAAACAGCTCCAGCGGATCTGTTGGTAGCAATGTGCTTTTGATATGTAAATGGATCCCAGGAACACACAATATATATGGAGAATATCCTGGATGCTTTGTAGAATCCATTATATTAAGGCTGCAAAGCATTTTTCCTTGTAATCCCTGTTTTACCACACTCATAACGTCTGGAAATATCCACCTTTGATCTGAAATTTTCCTTGGCTGGGCTTTGATCAGAGTCCTTAGGCTTTTTTTTTCGCCTCCTCCTTTAATTCCCTGGAAAAATCCCTCCAGCTGCTGCGTGTTTTGGGATGAGAACTCTTAAGGAATTAAAAAAACCCATCCACACCATTATTTTTTGAAGCTGAGGCTGCGGTCTGGGAACGAGCAGAATTCCAAACAGGAATGTGCTGCTTGTGACTCCCTTGTTCTTTGCCGTGTCTGCAGCTCCCATCTGGGGGTTCTGGACTAGAAAGATGGAATTCTCTCCCCAGCGCTGGAATCTGGGGGGGAATGTGCTGTGTTGTGACTTGCTCCTGTTTGGGAGCCTCTTCCAGATTCCTTGTTTGTCCTGCTTTGGGAAAAGTGTTTCCAGCAGGGCCCGTTTGGGATACCCTGCAGATCGTGACCTTCCCTCGGGTTCTCCTGGAGATGTTCCCTCCCTCTCCAGGTATCCCAGGGCAGCTCCTTCCGTGGCATCCTTGCATCTCGGCCAGTCCATTGGGATTGCTCATCCTCTGCCCTGGCTCCCCATGGATGAGCAGGACCAGCGGGTGCTGCTTGAGTTTTTCCAGCTGTTTGACCAGCGGGAACAGGAGAAACTTCTTGAGTTGGTCAAACAGCTGGAAAAAAGGGAACGTTTTTAGGAGCTCACGCTNTGGCGGCCGCCGTGGAGGTGACGGCGCCGCAGTACGCGGCGCAGGGGGGCGACGCCGTGGTGGCCCAGGAGGCCAACGTGGCCGTGCTGCCGGTGGCCGGGGCGGTGCAGAGCCAGGGTTACGGGGTGTGGGATTCCGGCCAGCAGCCCGTGGCCGTGCAGCAGCCCTACTCCCCGGCCCAGTCCCAACCCGCCATCTACTACCAGGGCCAGGCCTGCCAGACCGTCTACGGAGTGACCTCGCCCTACTCGCAGACCACGCCGCCCATCGTCCAGGTAATTCCAGCTGGGAGCGCCCGCGGAGCCGGCTGGGGGAGACACCNCCCTTGTTCTTTGCCGTGTCTGCAGCTCCCATCTGGGGGTTCTGGACTAGAAAGATGGAATTCTCTCCCCAGCGCTGGAATCTGGGGGGGAATGTGCTGTGTTGTGACTTGCTCCTGTTTGGGAGCCTCTTCCAGATTCCTTGTTTGTCCTGCTTTGGGAAAAGTGTTTCCAGCAGGGCCCGTTTGGGATACCCTGCAGATCGTGACCTTCCCTCGGGTTCTCCTGGAGATGTTCCCTCCCTCTCCAGGTATCCCAGGGCAGCTCCTTCCGTGGCATCCTTGCATCTCGGCCAGTCCATTGGGATTGCTCATCCTCTGCCCTGGCTCCCCATGGATGAGCAGGACCAGCGGGTGCTGCTTGAGTTTTTCCAGCTGTTTGACCAGCGGGAACAGGAGAAACTTCTTGAGTTGGTCAAACAGCTGGAAAAAAGGGAACGTTTTTAGGAGCTCACGCTGTTGTTGGGCATTCCAGGTTTCCCGCTGTCCCTGGGGCTTCCCGAGGCCTCACAGGCTGTTCCCTCTCTCCCAGGTACGACACTCCAGCCTCTTCCAAGAAGAAAGTCCGGCCCAAGGACCGCAACAAGCTGTCCACGGAGGAGCGCCGGAAGCTCTTCGAGCAGGAGGTTGCCCAACGGGAAGCCCAGAAACAGCAGCAGCAGCTCCAAAACCTGGGAATGACGTCCCCTCTTCCCTACGACTCCATGGGCTACGGAACCCCCCACCACAGCTTCATGGGCTACCCTCCGGGCTACCCCATGCAGGCCTACGTGGATCCCAGCAACCCCAACGCCGGCAAGGTGCTGCTGCCCACGCCCAGCATGGACTCCATGTGCTCCCCGGCGGGCTACGAGCACTCCCAGGCGCTGGCGGGGCACGGGGCCGAGCCGGCCCTGGGCGCGACACCTGAGTTACTCGCTCCGTGCTTCTCCTGCTGGAGCGTCCTCTTAGCTCTTCTCAGGGAAGTTGCTGCCCCAGAGCAGGAGGAAAGCGCATTCCGGGGTGTTTTCCGCCTACAAACGGCATAGGTTAGAGAATCGTGGAATCCTGGAATGAGTGGGGTTGGAAGGAACCTTCGGGAGAATCCAGTTCCACCCCCTGCCACGGCATAACCTTCTGTTATCCCAGATTGCTCCATGGCCCATCCAACCTGGCCTTGGACATTCCAGTGGGGTATTGAACACATCCAGGGATGGGGGATATCAAACACATCCAGGGATGGGGGATATCAAACACATCCAGGGATGAGGGATATCAAGCACATCCAGGGATGAGGGATATCAAGCACATCCAGGGATGAGGGATATCAAACACATCCAGGGATGAGGAATCTTGAGAACATCCAGGGATGGGGGGAATATTAAACACATCCAGGGATGATGATTCCATAGTTTTTGGGGCCAATCAGGAGTTTGCAGCTTGAAGGGATGTTTTGGTTGAAGGGAGATTTGTGGATAAAAGCTGAGTAAGTAAATGAGTGAAACGTGGATGTGGCAGCTCAACTTCCAGTGGCTTTTGGAAGTAGAGTCTGGAGCTACCAGAATTAATTATATTATAAAAATGTAAGGGTAATTAAGAATAAGAAGGAATTCCTGGCTGGGAGGGTGGGGAGGAGCTGGGATGGGATTCCCAGAGCAGCTGTGGCTACCCCTGGATCCCTGGCAGTGCCCAAGGCCAGGCTGGATTTGGTTTGGAGCAGCCTGGCGTGGTGGAAGCTGCGCTCCTGCAGCGAAGGGTTTTTTTGGGCGAGGCAGCTGAGTGTGATTCCCTGTTCCAGAGCTATGCCCAGCCAGGTCTCCAGTACATCCAGGGCCAGCAGATCTACACGGCTCATCCGCAGGGAGTCATCGTGCAGCCCCCCACGGCCGTCACCACCATCGTGGCAGCCGGGCAGCCCCAGCCCATCCAGCAGGTGAGGATCCAGAGGGATGGAGGGTTTTCCTGAGGGATAAAGAGCTGCCGGGGCACCCTCACAGCTTCCTCTCCCTCCCGTGCTGTTTGCAGCCAGAGCTGGTGGTCACCAACAACCTCCTGGATCTGCCTCCGCCTTCCCCTCCCAAACCCAAAACCATCGTCCTCCCTCCCAACTGGAAAACAGCCCGGGATCCTGAGGGGAAGATCTACTACTACCACGTGGTCACCAGGTGGGTGTGGACGTCGCTGACCCCTGTCCCCAAGTGCCACATCCGCAGGGCTTTGAGGTCCCTCCGGGATGGGCACTCCACCCTGTCCAGGGACAGCCCTTTCCATGGAGGAGTTTTCCCAATATCCAACCTGAACATACCCTGGCACGACTTGAGGCCGCTCCCTCTTGTCCTGTCGCTTGTTTTTTGGGAGAAGAGCCCAACTCCTACCTCCATGGGAAGAAACGCAATTTTCCCAATGTTTTTCCTGCACCTTTCCCATCAGTTTTGGAAAGAACCATGTTTTGGATCAATCCCTATGAATTTACCTGGAATTAAAGTGAATTTTAAGCTTCCAAAAAAGGATTTGTTTTAAGTTCCCATCTCCATGGGAGGTCTGGATGGGGATCCACCTCTGAAGGGATAAGCAGGAATATTTTCTTCCATATCCATTTCCTGTGTTCATGGCACACATTTCCCTGCATCCATGAATCTTTTCCATCTGCCCTTTGGATTCCTCCCTGCTCCCTGGCACACAGCAGAGCAGGAGACCTTCAAACACCTGGAATTCAAACCAGTGGAATTGGTGAATTGTGTTGTTTGGAAGTCTTGGGATGAGATGAGGAGAGCCACGGGAGCCTTGGTGGAGGCCGAACCTGGGATGTTCCCACCTTTCCACGCTGGGAATTCCATCCCGCTGATGAACATCCCTTGATCCCACAGTGTCACCACGGTAGAAAATGGTGCAGTCCCTTTTGCCAGTTCTTGGTTTTAACCTTCTCCAACTTAGAAATCCTCAAAACTCATCATTAGGAGCGAGATGAGGCCGTGAGTTCCGCCTGTCAGGAATTTGGATTATCCCAGTTGATGGGATAACCCCCGAGCCCGTCCCGGTTTCCCCGGGGGGGGGTGACAAGGATCTGTTTTCCTTCCTCCAGACAAACCCAGTGGGATCCTCCGACCTGGGACAGCCCCGGGGACGAGGCCAGCCTGGAGCACGAGGCCGAGATGGACCTGGGGACCCCCACGTACGACGAGAACCCCATGAAGGTGAGGGAGACAAATCCTCGGGATTGGCCGTGGGATGGGAGGTGGCAGAGGGACGGGAGTGGCCCCGGATCCTTTGGGGTGGCTCCCGTGGACACCGCGCTTCCCTGGAGTCCTGTCCTGGAGTCCAGCCTGTGCCTGGAGCTGGCCAGAAAAACGGGAATGAGGGGGGATAACACTGGAAAAGGACAAGCTAAGGGTGTGGCTCAGGAACCTTTCTGATTCCTTAAAAAGCTGGAGAAAATCCATGGAAAGGGAGGAATCCATTCTCCCGCTGCTTGGGTGCTCCCACATTCCCAGGATTTTCCTGGAGGTGTTGTCCCATCCTGCAGCACCCAGAACATCCCACATGGCTGCTGTTGCCTTTCCATGTGCTGCCAGAATCCCAAGGGTTAATCCCATTCCCGAAACGCCTCCGAGTGCTCCAGCCAGGAATCCTGGCGAGTTCACTCCGACAAAATTACGGACAAATATTTATCTCCCTGGAAAAAAGTTAATTGGAAAATGAGCTGGCACTCCCCACTCAGCCAAGGGGCTGTTGCTTCCACAGAGAAATCCAGGGAAGCCTTTTCAAGGATTTTTATTCCTGGATCAGTGCCACATTTTTCCCCTGACATTCCGGGATCTTGGGGTTGCAAACATTGTTGAAGGATGTTGGGATTAAGCAAGAAAATGTTGATTGGAGGCTCCAAAGGGAGATTTGAAGCTGGAATAGCTGGGAAATGCATCCCTGTGGAGGGATGAGCTGAAGTTCAGTGGTGGAGAGCAGCTTGGAGATGCTTGGGAACATCCCTGGGATGGGAACGAGGTGCTGAGCGAGGAAATAGAGCTGGGCCGGTTTTCCTATGGAATTCTGAGGGGTGAGGGAAGGTTCTTCCAGAAATGTGGGCTTTTATCCCATAATTTGGGATGAAGAGGAGCCCAGGGCCGAGGTGACCATCCAAGGCCTTCACCTCAGGCTGGACCCGAACCGGCCGCTCCTTCCTGGTTTTGTTGCTCGCTCCAAACCCCTGAATTTCCCTGAATCCATGAATCCCTCATTCCTAAACGAGCCATGGCTCTGGCTGACCTCAGGCTGAGGTGGTTCCTACTCACTCCAGAGCTTTAATTCCCTTTCTCCTGGGCCAGGAAGGCCGGAAGGTCGGGTTTTTCCTGGCAACGAATTCCCGTGGTCGCAGCTCCTGCCTCCAATGCTTCCACCCTGAGATTACAACCACATTCCTTGGATTTTTTTACCCTCCTCCCCACCCCACACCTTTCCCAAATGGATTAAACCCACCCAGGAGGGATTAAACCCACCGGCACCGTGGCTCTGGTGTCTGACAGCTGCTGCTGCTGCTATTCCTGGTGTTCCCGGGCTGGGAGGGAGGATTTTCATGGAAAGGCACAAGGGGAGTGGGAAGCCAGGATCACTGTTCCCTAAAAAACACACTTGAAATCCTGTTTTTCCCTTGGAAAACGGCTTTCCTGAGGGAGTGGCCCAGCAGGAAGGCTGGCAGGGACACTGGGCTGGATGCTGAAGGTTTTGCATCCTTTTAGATGGAAAAAGTTTGGATTTGGGATGGGTTTCTCTGCCCATTGGTTCTCCGTGGAAAGGTTGGTGTCAGTGGAGCAGATCCCAGCTGCTGGAAAAGAGAATCCCAGTCAGGCTCCTCCTGGATTTCCCAAACATTTGGCTTCTTGATCCCCCCCCAGGCTGGTTTTTCCCCCCATCTTTGTGGCTTCTCCATTCCCATCTCCTCCAGAGGCTGGAAAACAGGGACAGCACCATTCTGGGGATTGTCCTGTGTTAGTTTTCCTGGCAGCCTTTGGATTGTGGGATTTCACTTAGGAGGGGTGAGGGAGTAAGGCCTTGATAAGGAGGTTTTGATAATTAACTAAATTTAAAACGGAATTTTAGCCTAAGATTAGGGGGAATTCTCCAAGGAGGAATTGGCAGCTTGGAAACTGAGTTTTCATTTCTCCTCCTCATCTCTCCCTGCCAATTTTGACACCGATTTTTTTCCCCTCATCCCACGTGGAGAGGGGTCGGATGGGAAAGGGGGCAGAGAAGGATTTTGGGGTGGAGAAGGGATTGGTGGAGAAAGGTTTGGGGATGGAGAAGGATTTTGGGGTGGAGGAGAAGGATTTGGGGATGGAGAAGGGACTGATGGAGAAGGATTTTGGGTGGAGAAGGGATTAGTTATGGTGAAGAGTTTAGTGATGGGGAAGGGTTTTGCGGGTGCGGAAGGATTTCATGATGGAAAAGGGATTGGTAATGGAGAAGGAATTTGGGGATGGAGAAGGATTTGGTGGGCAAAGGTTTGGGGATGGAGAAGGNAGGGTTTGGGAGTGAGGGAGGCTTTGTGAAGGTTGTGGGAGTGAGGAAGGTTTGGAAGGGTTTGGGAATGACGGGTTTGGAAGGGTTTGGGAGTGAGGAAGGCTTTGCCCATGGAGCACCGCCGCGTTTGGTGCCGGAGCCATCCGGAGCCATCTGCTCCCCATTCCCGGCCGCTGGAAGTGGCAGCCCAGCCTGGGGCCGGAGCTTTGATGTCCCTGCTCCGGGCCTGGGCCATAAAACCTCCCTGGCACGGCTCATTCCCACCCCGGCCCTCTGCTCCCGGGGTTTTGCAGCTCTGCCCTCCAGCCAGGCACATTTTTAGGGATGGAAAGAGATGATTTTTTTTTTTCCCCTGCCTTTTTCCTGTGTTAAATCCTGTTAAAAAATGGGATTTTTTTTAATTAAAAGAAATATTGGGTTATCATCAAAGAGCAGAAGGAGAAGGGAAAACCTCCCTCGGATTTCCAAACCTTTAACAAATCCTTTTGCTCGTCCCGTCCTTACAATCCAGGCTGGGATGACCTGGATCCCAGAGCTCTCCCAGAAAATGGTGCTGGTGCAGGGATGCTGCTTTTCCCTCCTTAGGCTCCAGGGAGATGGCAGAGCTTGGGATGGGAGCGTGTGGGAGGTGGGTGTGGATCCAGCGTGAAGGGATGGGCTCTGGGGTGCAGCTGGAGTGGATTCTGCTCCGTTAGTAAATCAGGGATCAGTGCTCAGGGAAGAGGCCAGAAATTCCAAGAAAATTCCCTTTATCTCGACTGTAGCTAAAGATAATCCGTGTGAATGCCTGTGGGGAGCCCCAGCCCTCCCAGGGAATTCCTGAAGGAAAATCCATCACCACAGGGCTTGCTCCCATTATGGACCAGCCCCAGGACCCACTCCTGCTCTTTTTCCAGCTTTTTTCCCAAAGAAAACAAGAGCAAGGAGTGGTCCCTGTGCCTCCCAGCCCAGGAGTGTGCTGGGAATTGTGCCAGGATTGGGCTGGGAAATGTTTTGGGACCGAGCTGGGGAGTGCCAGGGGCAAGGCTGGGAAATGCTGGGACTGTGCTGGGATCAGACTGGGAATTGTGCCTGGGTTGGGGCGAGGAGCGTGCCGGCATCGGGATGGGGAGCTCGCTGGGATTGGGCTGGGAAATAAACGCCTGCTTTGGGGTGTGGAACGTTCCAGGACTGGGCTGAAAAGCTCACAGGAAATGAGCTGGGAATTGTGCCAGGATCGGGCTGGGAAGCTCACCTGGAAGTTCACCAGGATTGAACTGGGGAATGCACCAGCACTGGGCAGGGAAGTTTGCTGGGATAAGGCTGGGAGGAGCTCATGGGACCAGGCTGGGAAATCCCTGGTTTGGGGTCGCAGCATGCTGGCATTTGCCTGGGAATTGGACCTGGATCAGAGTGGGAAACGTGCTGGCCTTGGGCTGGGAAGGGTGTTGGGAATGGGTTGAGGAGTGCGCTGGAATGGGCCTGGAATCCCATCAGGATTGGGCTGAGCAGCTCATTGGGATCAGGCTGGGAAGATCTGGACTGGACTGGGGAATCTCGCTGGGAATGGGCTGGGAATCTCGCTGGGAATGGGCTGGGAATCTCCCTGGGAATGGGCTGGAAGTGTGTGCTGCCCACCAGGCCGTGGGACAGGGGCTCTGTCCCCAAGGTGGGAACAGGGAGGCGTTTCCATCCCTGTGTTCCCATCCCCAGTCTTCCAAGAAGCCCAAGACAGCGGAAGCCGACACGTCCAGCGAGCTGGCCAAGAAGAGCAAGGAGGTGTTCAGGAAAGAGGTGAGGGATCCCAGCCCGGGAATGGGA
>VYXD01011415.1:730061-791393 GCA_013397195.1 Hylia prasina | reverse complement strand
TATATATATATAAATAAATATATGTATATATTTATGACCATATATAATTATACACATGTGTAATAGTGTTTTTCCCCCTAAAAGAAAAATAATTCAGAGGCTGGCCTTAATCAACTCTAGTATGTTTGTGACTCTATATGTCAGTGATATGTACATGTGCGTGTGCCTCTCTGTGTGTGTGTGTGCATGTGTGTGTGTGTCATGTTTTCAGAAGCATTAAAGGCCTTGGATAAATAATAATATTAGGAAAAGTCAAGCAAAATTATATAGTCCAACTCAGATGCTTTTTTTTAGGATCAAATGAATCAAATCCTGGAGGTACTTTTCTCACTCTTCTAAATGTAAAACATTTGTAGGGTGACTTGATTAGCCTTGAATATCTATTCATGCAGTTTTGGGAGAATATCCAAGACCATTATCAATGAATGAACTCCCCACTTACATGTAAATACCAACAGATAGAGATTAAAAATTGTAAAAGAGAGAAGCAGATTGTATGTACAGCTAGAGGTAGAAAAGATATAGATTTAGGCAAAAATAGATTATAGATTAGATAGAGATAGAGATAGAGATAGAGATAGAGATAGAGATAGAGATAGAGATAGAGATAGAGAGATATAGAGATAGAATAGATGATATATAGATGATATAGATATAGATATAGATATAGATATAGATATAGATATAGATATAGATATAGATGATATAGATATAGATAGATATAGATATAGATATAGATAGATTAGATATAGATATAGATAGATATAGATAGATATAGATAGATATAGGTATATAACCACCATTGTAATATGTTCTGGGAACAGAAATTTTTGACTAAAAATTCTTTGAATACAACTGTAACAATATTTAGAAAAAAATAAGTCCATGATTATTTGCACATTTACACATTTGAATTTCTGCCTAATTGTCAAAGCACTTAAAACTGACTAAGATGCTACCTCTACAAACTGAGAGCTGTCTAGAACTTATCTGTTTGTGACTTTTGAAAATCACGGTCTGAACAGCAACCACCTTAACAAAGCCTTTTCTCATCTAAACGCAACATAATTCCTTGTATGGGCAATTTATCAGGCCTTTTCTGCCCTTTCCTAGCAAAAAACCATGGCCAAAAGTTCAGCACAAAGCACAGGGGATGTGGTGGATTTAGTCAAGCTGGAGGAAAGATCTGGACATGCTGGACAATAACCTTTGGTTTAGTGGTCCCTCTAAGGAAGGAACTGATAGAAAAAATTAGACAGAGAAAGGATTCAAAACTAGATTTCCTAAGACAATTATCTTGTTTAATACTTTCACTGAGGAAGGTTGATCCCTTACTATTGAGGCTAGAGTTTTGGGATAAATATATTATTCCGTGATCTTTGAATATATCTATTTTCAAAAATGTTAAAGAAATTACATATTGCAAGACCTGGGAATTGAAGTCAGGTTGTCAGTGTATGCTTGAACAGTAAGTTCCTAGAATCCAGAACTTCCTTTTGTTCCCTTATAGTCCTTTTTTTATGGAGTGTCATATACAGGACCTGTACAGATATCCTGTTCTCTTTTATTTATATCTAGAATACTGTAGAACATACTGTGATTACTGTTCTGGAATGCAGTTCATGATTAATTTGAAAAACCAAAATTTCCCATTTCTTGGATGATATGTAAAAAAAGTGAGTACTATCATTATTATGGTCTGTTCAAAAATGTATTTATTATTTAAAGATATTTCAGTGCCCTGTATAGTAAGTGGCCCAAGATTCAGTAATCTAAGCTCAAATGAGGGTAGAATTTGAGATTTTGCTGTGCCTGGTATCCCCTATTTGTTGCTGCTATGCTGCTTTTCCATATTTCATTTCAAGCACTTTCAAATCCTCTGCTGCTTTGACAATTTTGTGTGTGAAATCGTTTTTTTTCATCAACATCCAAGTTAGTCCCAAAACAGATTTTTTGAAATCTTTTGCTGTACTTTATAAAGAACTCTAAACAAAACAGCTAATATAAATCTGTGAAAATGCAAACAATACTGAAAGTATCAAATGAGAAATTATTAGAGGGGACCTGTGGATCCATATGGGAAGGTATTACCAGCAGCTAAGCCCTCCTTTTAGTTATGATGAGCATGCCTGTTACTAGGTTCTCCCAAAAAAATGCAAATATCTGTCAAGACATGAAAGCCTGAACCAGAAATAACATAATCAACATTGCAATGCTATCAATCATAGAATCATAGACCATATAGGTGTGAAGGGACCTTTACAGATCTAGTTTAACCCCAGATGTTTTTAAAAGTTATGAAATGTAATTTATATGGCAATAAAACCAGCATAATTTTAATGTACTTACACTTTGATATAGTCTTCTCTTATATGGTCACATTTTTTTCTGCATATTTTCCCACCTAGCCTCTCATTCAGTAAGCAACATAGAAAGCTGTATTTTATTAATACTAAGTTTTTAAAACTAGGGATTTTTCTGTTGCCAAGTATCCAAACTATGATTTGAAGAAAGAATAAGAATTTCCTTATGCACTTTTTATGGCAGTCATCACTTGCTAGCATGCTAAAGGTTTTTAAAGGCATCAATACATCCATTTTTATAACACTACTTTTCCATTATCTCTCTGGTAGGTAAACTGACAAGTATAGATGCTAGAACAAAGTAATGTTCTGTCTTTATTTAAACAAGTTATGCATGGGTTTATGCACTTTTCTTTAAAAACAATACGTAACTTAAAAACATTGACAGGATTTTTGTCAGAATTTTTGCTCCAAATATCAAGGGGTTTAAGGCACTCATAAGCAGTATATAGAGTGCAGGGACTCAGAAAAATTCAGGTAGCTATTTTGCCTAGCATACCATGGAGCTTCATGGCACAGTAAGTATAGGTCATCGTTCAACTCCCCAAACTCCATTCTTCAATTCTTTGTCTTGCTTACTGGAAAAAACACTAGAACCTCTTTTACTGCAACCTTATTCTGCCAGAATTTGTTGAGATCAAACTTGCAGAGAAACATGATATTTCCATGAGACCTGCTAACAAGACAAATCAGTTTTGAAGTTCACTTTCCCATCTGTTTTTTACTAGCGCTCTTGACCTTATTTTTACTGGTTAGTTTTTGGTTTGTTCACACCTTTTTCTCATGAGTAGGATCACAAAATCCTCCATCCTTGAGTTCCCAAGGACCCCTATTTTTCAGCTGCCTCATCCCAGGCACCCTGAACTAGGAGATTGGGAATTTTCCACAACTTGTTGTCTCCATTTTCAAAGCCATATCACTAAAAGTTTTCCCCACATATTCACCTGGAAATAGATCCTTAGCTCACTACAAGTTTAATTACATACAGGTGAAATCTTAAAAGTTTTAGTCTCAGACCAACAAGTTAGTTGCCCCAGGCATGAAATGCAGTCAGTGGGGCTCTACTCCCCTCCTGTTCCCAACTGCTGGCATCTTCTGCAGTGGGCATGTAGCAGCCTCTGCTGTGCTCTGAGTGCCAGCAAGCCTCTGCACCCTGTCAGGCATGCCAGCTCCTGGAAGAGGTGTTTGAGGGCAGCAGAGATGACCTCCAGGGAGCTCAGCCAGGAGGGTTGGTCTGCAGGGGCAGCCCTGGCAGCCACACGGACAGCCAAGAGGTTTGTGTAAAAAAATCCAGAAAGCATGGAAGCAATATTTTGTTCATGTTCATCTCAAGTTTATCAAAGATTTGTGCATTAACAAGCAAAACGGCAAGTATTGCACTGTACAAACACTTATCACACTTCCTGGGAGGCAAAGAACTCTTTCTTGGTTATCAGCTGCAGGTATTCATTTAACGCTGGCTTGAAACTCCTTTCCTTGGAACTGCAGTAGAAAGGTAGTTTATTAGTGCAAAACTTTAAACAGCCTATTAATATGCTGTTAAAACTTTTTCAAACAATCTATTATTTCCTGGAATTTTTTGTAGAAATACTATGCCAAAGGAAATGTTTTAATAATAAGTTTGTGACAGACTACTCATTTTTCTGATTGACATTTTGTTAATCATCTTCTAAATGTCACTAATATTAAGAGTTTTTACTCAAAAAATTGCTTCTGACTTATAACTGTTCTGTCTTTGAGTTATTGCTATTTTAAAAAGTCACTTATACCTGCAATAAATGACTATGAAACTGATGTATATGTATTTACAGTAATTCTTTTTGCTCCTGGTTTTGAGGTTCTGTTTAATTTTTGTCTAATTTTTCTTCCCTTGTTTATTTTTCAGAGTTTCCATTTTATTAATTATTTACATATTTATTTATTTACTTGTAGTTAATGGCTCAGCTTCTTTTTGTTTGGTTGAAGTCTGAGTTACTCAGTGTCACACCAGCTTAGCCACAAAAGCAGCTTACAGGATGTGGAAAATGACAGCCAGTGATACCTTATAAATAGGCATTTTAAATGCTGGCAAGCTGTTAGAGAAAGGGAGGGAAATTAAATTTCTGTGAACACTTGCACTTGAAGAACATTCACAAAAATCATTGATTGCTACAGAAAAGACACCATGATGTGTCACATGGATTAGTGCATTTATTTACTCTATTATTTTCAGTCTTGAAATCTCTGTAAGGGTGTCCACTGGGAGATTTGGTACTAAGACACAGAGGATATAGATAAGTGGCATTTGTGCTTATATTCAGAACCAGAACACGGGTAATCTTAGAGGATGTGTCACCACCCTCTGGATATTCTTCACAGTGTAGGGCTAATAAACATGGTTTTAATTTGTATTATTAAAAAAGATAAAAAAAGTTGCAACTACAGTTTACCTATAACAAATCAAGAGAACTCAGAAAATACAGCAGGTGCAAAGTAGATTCTCCACATTGGTTATATTTCCCATAACAGAAGTAGAGCAGTGTGACATTGCTTTTACTATCCTATTCATATATTTTTGCTGCTAAATCAGCTATATTACATCTTGAAGTTCTAGTCCTTCAAGACGCATGATTTATAGAAGAGTAGTGGACTGAATTAGAGCTTCTGTAATAAAAGGACTTAAAAAATACTCTCCAATAATTTCTGCTCTTTTGCTGAACTGGGGGCATTTGCTTAAGTTGTGTATTTAGAATTTTGCCCATGCAGCAAAATATTTTCAGGTCAAACATACTTGAATAAAAATAATAACAATAATTATTTTTACTTGCCTTTTCATTCTTTCACTCCCAATGCATATATTCATATATATATACATAGCTATATGAAGCTGAAGTTGTTAATTTTTTAATTTACTATTTTTATAATATTTTAGAACACTGAACTCAAGGATGTATTATATTAAATTACTTGGCTTAATGCTCTACACTGTAAAAAAAAGCATGGGCAATAAGAGTTGTTTGTTGTGGTTTTTTTTACATCACTAGAAAAAAACCCACAAAACTATCACTCTTCATGGCTCAGCAGAATACAGACGTTAGGAAATATGACTCTAATCGAATGTCCTAGTGAGCAGTGGAACCTAGTGCTTTCCTAAAAATGCATTGGGAAAATTCAAAGCCCTGTAATTCTCTTAATCTCTAACTACCGTTCTTGGTCAGAGCACCTCCTTATTAATGAGAAAGTAGTGCAAAAGGAAGAAATGCTGATATGGCAAATTTTTCATGATTTTTTCTTAAGTATTTCATTTAGTAACCTTAAATGTAAAACGTAATTTTTACCAAGAATGATTTGCACTGTGACATTTTTTCTTTCCTTTTTTTTTTTGTGTTGAAACCATTGGTCCACATAGAAACCAAGTTGTTTGATTTAACTAGATAGAAGTAGTAGCTTTTATACTGAGAGAAAAAGTGTGGAATTAACTAGTGTCTAACATAAATGACTTTTTTGTATCTTTCAGATCTTCATACACAACCAGCTGGAAAGAAGGAAGTCAAAATCCCAGGAATACTGGATAAAAAGAGTAGCTGATGATCTGTCACAAAATAATTTCCTTTCCTCAGCAAGGTTCTTCAGAAGGTGATATAAGAAGATTAAGATGATGGATGTTACTGTCACACTCTAAACAGTACTGGAATTTCACTGGTCATATGTGTAAAGATGCAAGTCACCTGGAACTTCATCAATTTTTGTCTCTGCAGTTTTGATACATTTTGTTAAGGCCCAAAACAAAAAAATAATCTAAATTAAAGTAGCCATATACCATAATAATACTGATTCTTTGTTATCTTTCATATGACATAGAACATGCTGACTGAACGCTTTTAACAATTTCTCAATATAAACAAATGGACAAGTAAAGATCGTGCTTCAGAATTATTTGTTACACTGAGAAACTTCTGTTTCTTATGAGGGCCCTTCTCTTTTTCCATTTTTCTTTGTCTGTGAAAAGAACACTTTTTTCCTGTTTTAACATTTGTGATAAAGTGTCTTCATTAATGACTTGGGTGATGTGATGGAGTGTTCTCTCAATGAAACTGCAAACTTCACTGGGTGGAGTGGTCACTATCCTGTAGGTTCAGAATGGCTTCACCAATCTGGAGAAATTGATTGACAGAAAAGTCATGAAGTTCTATAGAGGCAAGTGCATCTGTGATGAAATTGCCACATGAACAGTAGAAATTCGATAGAAAGCAGTGCCAAGGAAAATGAGCTGATGTACATGTTGAATGAGTTGAACTCTTCTAGCAAAGAAGCCAAGCTGTTGCCAGCAGCTTGAGGAAGGTCAACCTTTCCATATGTTCAGCGCTTGTGAGACCCCATCTGGAATGGAGTATTGTGAGCAGTTGTGGTCTCTCCCACACAAGAAATACATTTTCATATTGGAACAAGTCCAGTGGAAAGCCAACAAGATGATTGAAGGTTCATTACTTGGAAGGAAAGGATGAGAGAACTGAGTTTATTCAACCTCAAGAAAACAAGGCAACCACTGAGAGGTGAAGACACAGCCAGACTCTCTGCTCCAAGGTGCACAGGGATAGGAAGAGAAGCACTGGATAAAAATTGGAGCAAAGAAATTCTGACTGAATACAAAAGGAAAATTTTTTCTCAATAAGGATGGTCAAACACTGGAACAAGTTGCCCAAAGCTGTGGAATCTCAATCACTGAATTAAAAATGTACTGATTTGTACATGTGCATGAGCAACCTGATCTAATTGGACCTTCTGTGAGGGGAGGGTCAGACCAGGAGATCTATAGACAGCTCTGTAATATAAAATACTGTATGATTCTAGAAAAGGAATCCCTGCTTTTTCCTTACAAAGAAAACAACTTACTGTTTACCTGCAGCTGAAATCCTCTGAAACATTAAATTCATTCTTTTTAGATTTTAATAGACCAATCTGATTTACAAAATCACATTGCACTATCTCTTTACAGCGTAGCATCACATACACTGTCCACTTTATTAGTGTCCTTATAGACAATCAGTTTGTAGTTGTAACCTTTGAAAGTTTATTGACAAGGCATCAGAAATCTGATTAGAATTCATAGGTTTTGATCCTCCCAGTATTGTAGCATCACTGGTTAATTACCTCTAAACTGTTACTGTTGTCTCCTATTGTACTCATATATGTACACAGATATCAATGTTAGACGTGCCTGCTGATGCACTTTTCTGTTCTTTGTATGACTGGACATGATGGATTTCAGTCACTGGGTGACTGCTTTGACTGTGCAGAGTGAATATGAACAGTTGTTATAGAGAGATGAATGCATGAGCATCAAGGACTGTGGTCTTAAGTCCCATTAGATACAATGGGAATTTGTCATCTAAAAGCAAAAAAAATTCCTGTCAGAACTAGGTCCTTAGAGTCCTAAGATTCAGACAAAATGCTTTTCGTCTCGTGAAAAACTGACAGAATTTCTCCTCAAACAGACAAAACCTGCAAAATATGATTAACAGTAGCCAGACAACGATATTATGAAGCTGTTCCTTCTGATGTTACAAGGAGAAGAAAAACAAAAGGTGGGATAACACTTTTACTGTGTGGCTGGTGCCCTATGGGAGAGTAATAGTGAATAATAATAATGTACTGATAGCACTACAGGGCTATCAAGATGCTGAGTGATGTGAAGGAAAAAAAAAAATAAGGAGAAATAGAAACAAGGAAGCACAATAGGGTAGAAAAAGAGCTGAGGAAACAGGCAGAACTGACATGGAACAAATTATTTTTCAGGGACAAGAGTGCTTGAAAAAAATTGATCATCTTGAAGGGGAAAATAAACTGTTGATTTGAAAACAAAAGAACATGGTAACAAAATTAGATTGAACATATGTATCCTCATAGAGATGAATGGAAGCACCATGAAAAATGTGAGAAAAAAAAAAATGTCATCTTCAAATTTCCAACTCTCCAGTGATAAAGGGACACATAGAAATGGTATGATAATAGCCTTTTTTTTTTTTTTTTCCCAGACATACGAAATAACTGCAAACCTGGACAGATTTTAAAGCAAAGGCAGAAAATCCGGGAATCGATGGATGGCAGCTCATGCAGTTTTAACTAGTTTTAGCTGTGTAAATGGCAGTTCCCTACAGATATTGTTTAGCCTTCTCTGCACCTTCGGGTGTCTAAGCCAAAAGTTGTATTATTAAATCATATACTGGTTAAATGTAAAGGTTTGGAAGGAACTTATAAGTCATCTACTCCCATTTCCCTCAAAGGGAAGGGACACCTCACACTTGACCAGGTTGCTGAAGTCTTTGTCCAAAGTGGCCTTGAACACTTGCAGGGTTGATGCATTCACAACTTCCCTGGGCAACGTGTTCCAGTGTCTTATCACCCTCACAGTGAAAAATTTCTTCCTAATATCCAGTCTGAATGTCCCTTCTTTCAATTTCTAGCCATTATGCCTTGTCCTATTATCTACAGTCCACAATTATTCTGTTTTGTAATATTCTTTCCAATTAGTAGTCAAGCTGCATTAAATTTTATTTTATTGTGAGAGTTTAATGAGACTAGCCATAGTCAGGTACATTTCATTAGCATTTCTCTTACCATTGTTATGATGCTAAAGTCAAGACAACTTGAAGTGGAAAGACTGAAACATAGGGAGGTTGCAAAGCTTTTCTTTCTGACAGTAATTGAATTACTGGGATAGGCAGGCTCAAATAATACAATACTTTTGCTGCAAAACAATATGTACTCCTGGGGTTTTATCAGTTTTAGTTTGTCTCTTGTTAAAGGTCAAGGTATGTTTTTCTGAATAGATAACAACTAAGGATCCTCAGAATGACACAGCATATTTTTCATAGATCATATTACAGTACTATACATACTCGCATTTCCAAGATCTAAAAAGGCTTTGGGTGAATTTGAACATGTCCATTTTTATAAATCATTTTATAAAAAATGAAGACATGCAAATAACAATAAGTTCCAATTAGCTCTTATTTAGATATTTTCTTCTATGATCCCTCAATAACAGACTTAATAATAAAAATAAATATATAGCAGATTGGTAGATAGAGAATGGCTTTGTGCGGCACACCAGCTCAAACTGATACATTACTATTTCAATACTTTGTTTACGTCTCATAGAAATAACAAGTGAGTGAAATAAAGCAATCTAAATATAAGCAATTTTAAATATATGTTAGCTCAGACACATGGATATGAGAATATGATGTGTGGGAAACATTAAGAGCAGGGGAAATCATGCAGAGAAGGGTGGTGGACATGCCTCTGTTGGGCGTGGTCACACTTCACAGGTCATACTGCAGAAGCAGGTCTGACATGTAAGCAGTATATTTCTAATGAGCAGTGTTCCTCAACTGAAAAAATCACTTCTTACTTAGGCCAGAGCTTTAAAGCTAATTTGGCAACCAAAATAGTCTTCAAAATAGTTTATGTGTTTTGATTATCAAGTTCTTCAGAAACTCTGGTACCACTCAGGCTGTGTTTGCTGGAGTTCCAATCTTCTCAAAATAATCAAAGAAAGAAAGGGAGTTAGAAACATCAGATTATTTATTTACTAAATTATGGGTTGTGCTCATTCCCCATCTGGATCAGGTCTGGTTCAAAGACTGGTGACTTCTTTTGGATGTTTCACAGTCCAAAAAATAATCATCTGTTACCAGTTTCTCATATAGAAGAGTTGTCTCTCTCATAATTTTGGTAGGAGCAATTTAGTTCTGTTGCTTCATGGTTGATCCCAGTGAATACTGGAGGCAGTACCTTGTGCTAGAACCACTGATTAAAGTGTTCTTTCAGATTGCTATGACCATTCAGTTGCTCGAAACATCAATGATTGTATCATTGTCTTCTGCAATACAGAGAAATTCATTTCAATGATACTTTGCTTTTACTTATGCTTAACTCCCCTGCAAGACTGTATAACCATTGCTAGTATGAAATACTAGCATTTTCCACTTAATCTTGTTTTCTAAGAAATGCAGTACTGTAGAAAATAAAGGAGGTGAGGGAGGTGAGAAATCAAAGTCTCTCATTATTGTTGATCACTATCTTGCATATGTCTGTTCTTTTGCAGAGGCCTATGTGTGCATATATGTGTATACAGATTATTTATGATAGAAGAAAATTTTTACTTATATTAGAAATTCTATGTCACTATCAAATAGCACCTCCCCATCTTAAAAACATATTAATACCAAATGTATCAAAATATTGTCTTATGTATTTAAGACTCAGTTTAGTGATGGACTTGCCAATGTTATGTTAATAGTTGAACTCGATGATTTTAAGGATATTTCTTCAGTTTGCATGATTCTCTGATTGTAATTCAGTATGTTCCTGAGGGGACAGTTGAGAGAAGTATTATATGCCAGATTTCTCACTGGCAACATAAATGACTGAAATTTACAGTAACAAAATCTTGCACAAGTATTTCATAAGCAGCAGGAGCTGTATTTCACAAAGAGTAAATTTCATCGTTAGTGATTTCAGATTTCAGGTTTTATTATTATTCTGAATTGAATTTTGTGGACATGGTAAAGATACGTATATCAAATTAATATCCATGCAGCAAAATCTGTTTCTTGTTCTTAGGAACTTATCAATCCTTGAAATTGTCTTTATTATTATGAACTTTGTTTTTTAGAGATTCGTATTTTCCAACAAATTTTCTTAATTTACAGCCTAAAAAGACATATGTACAGAGGATGGTTCTTTTAATAAAGAATAAGTAATATTTTCTTTCTGATTATATCTTTGCAATATCTGAGTTTTACTTCTCTCCTTGTCTATAGTATTTAATAAATCCCTCTAGTTTTATTAAATCAATGAAGTTAATCAGTTATAGAGAGTAGGATTCTATTCCAGTAAACAAATATAAAATACAGGGAAGTATTATCTATCGAAATATCTATTGATCTAGCTCTCTGTAGGGCATCACCCATCTGATTCAGTTCTATGGTTTCAATCACCTTGTCATATATAAAAAACTGGAGCAAAACCACACAATTAACTTTTAAAAATTCTTGATTTCTAGTCCAAGTTGTAGTGTAAAAGACTAGACTATATATATTAGAAAAACAGAGTGCATGCAGGTGAAAAAGACAATGTTCTTTGTCTGGCAAACAGAATAGAACAGAAGAATTGCTGCTGATAAATAGTAGTGTTGATGAGGCATAACATTCTCAAACCAGAGGCAAAGCTAGAGGTATTTATGTTTCCTCTCCTTTTTTAATTCGCCACCTTTTAATTCCTCATCTTTTAACTTTCATGTTATTACCTTTGTTTTGACAGCATATGAGGTGGTCTACACTTGCTGCATGTATGTTTTTTGTTCTCTTCATTGCTCTATAAATCAGCTCTGCCCGGCTTTCAAGACTGTTTTCCTCTAGTGGTCAGATATTGACTGTTTTGATTTGCAGCTATGTGTCCAGAACCCCAGGTTCATCTGTGCCTTGTTCTCAAAGTATTTGTTGTTATCTTGTGCTCACACAGTTTGGGTACCATGTTACATCCTGTGCTGTATCTATCTTGATAAAAAGATAGGCTGTATTTCTGTGTTTGTGCAGTTGCAATTATTGTGGGGTTTTGCCAGTGTTCATCTTGTATTCTACCACTCCTTGCTGTCACAAGTACTTCTGGGTGGAGGCTCAAGCAAAAGAAATCATTAAAAGAGAAATGCTCTCTGGGTTTTGAGTGAGTAGGAGTATAAAAAGAGCTGATCTGCAGCATGTTGAAACAACGAAAGCCTGGAGTGTTTACTGTGGGTATCCTCAGATTACGGAGAAGGGTATGCAGGTGAGCATTCCCCCTGGAATACTCTGAAGACCCATCAGCCTCTCCCTGCTTATGATTTTCTTTTAGCAAAGAACTGTTTACTGTCATGGAGCTGGCACATGGTAGTGGATCCAGTTCCACATCCACTACCAGATCATATCCATGATCCAGTGGATCCAGATCACATCCATGATCACAATACTGAAATACCGCTGTGTCTCACTGCATATACAGAGCGTAACTGAGCAGTTGTACCATCCCAAATTCTGGACCGACTAGAATTCTCTCAGAGAACAAAGATGATTGCATGGTAAATAAAATGCAGGGAAAAGCCTCAGGAGTTTACAAAGTCCTATTTTAATGGAGATTTTGGAACTATTTTGCCACTGAGTTGTTACACACTTCAGGAGAGTGCACCAGAACCTACTAGTGAATTAACACTGGTATTGTATTACTCCTGTCCACATGAATCAGTAAAATCATAATTTTTTTTTTTATAGGATGGAAACTGTACTGTTAGAAAAGTAAAAACTTGAAACATGATTACTTTTCTGGATGTGTTTTATATCTGCAGGAAAGACATTTGTCTCTCATACTTTTGCAAATTTTATTAAACAGCAAAATATTAGGTCCAGAATAGATTTTTAGACACTATCTAAAAATCAATTCAGTGTTAATATGAAGAGGTTAAAAAATGTCCCAATCCATGTAGAGTTCCAAAAAGTGCTTTGGCATTGGTGTTGAACATTACAACATATAATTTACTGGCAGGTGGTTCGTAGAGCAGGGTTCACAGCTCACAGATGTCCTCAGGAAGTGTTGACTGCATAAACACCGGACAGGAAATGACTGGCTTGGTTAATAGTTCTTCAGAAAATATTTTAGCTCATGAGTCAACAGTATCATGCTGTTGAGAATTTAAAAAAGCATCACACAGATGTATATGAACAGGGAAAAAATATTCAAGAAAGAAGAAATAAATGTGAGAAAGAGAAAGAGAGAAAGAGAAAGAGAAAGAGAAAGAGAAAGAGAAAGAGAAAGAGAAAGAGAAAGAGAAAGAGAAAGAGAAAGAGAAAGAGAAAGAGAAAGAGACTTGCTTTATGCAATACACAGAGCAATGATTTCCAACCCTGAAGATGTTCCAACTTCAAGAACAGGAATTGCTTTCAAAACGTAATAGAATAATCTCTCATGGCAGATGGGAAGTAAAAAACAGCTTAAATTGCAGTGAGACAATTCAGTTCTTGCTAATAATAAAGATGGTAAACATTAAACAGACTGCCTGCAAAGTTATACCTTTGTCACTGAAAATCTGATGGGAACAAGTTTATAGCTGAAGGAAAAAAAAAGCCTGAAAAATAGATGGAAAAATACATGGAAATTAGAGACTGAAAGAGGTTTTTATAACACATTAATTTTTGTAAATAAACATCTGAATTTTTTTCAACTTCAAATATGTATATTTCAATACTTTCTTCAGTAACACTATATCTAATGATCATTTCATAAGAACATATCTCTCTGTATTTAGCATCAAACAAAAAGTTTCATGATTTCTAAAATAATGTCCTAAGAATGATAATAGAAAATAATTTTGTGTTTATTTTCTCTCTGTGGTCAAATGAATCCTTAAATATGTTTGCTTAAATAGTGTGTTATGTGCATTTCCCCTCTATATCCCCAAATCTGATTGAGCTTTCATCTTCCTCCTTCTGGCAGAGGAAGATACTGAATATGGTCTCTGAGTATCTGAAGTTTGGATTTATACTTTAGATCAATTTGAGATATTGAGTCATGCAAGTCCCAGGTTTTTTTATCTTTACTTTCCCATTAATTTGTCAGTATTACTGCTGTTTCAAACACACATGCACACACAAATTAACACTAAAAATTCTATTGGAAGTACTGCTATTTTCAATGACCTTTGCTGATTTTACATTGACATAGTCAGTTCACGACTCTTATTAACAGTTGCTGAAGTTATAGATTTGTAACCCGAAATGGTTTGACATCATTGTCAATAACTATTTACAGATGGTTGAAATTAAAATATACCATTTTAAAAAGTAAAAATTTCAATACTAATTTCCATGAACCGCTGATGTTTAAACAGAATGCCATTTTCAAGAATAACCTTCAGCTCAGCTTTGAAAAGAGAAAATCTTTCCTGTTTTCTGTGACAAATGTGAAGAGTTAATGCTTGGGAAGTGCTGAGATACATGTTTATTGACGACTCAGTTAACATCTTGGAGTGAGCAGAGTATAAACAGGCAAAATATGTCCTTTTTTTTATATCTCAACAAGCAAGGGAATGCAGTCATAAAAAAGGAAATGTAATGCAATGAAACCAAAACAAACAAAAGACAGACTCTCAGACTGGGGTGCTGATGACTCATTTTCAACGCCCTTTTCAAATTGTCACTTTATTTTCTAGGTCGAACTCTTCACCTGCCACTGCTTGTGTGACATTCATAAATGGAAATGCGGGACTTAATTAGGCAAGCACTCCTAAAGTTTCGTGTGCATCTCGCACGTTCTGATTCCGTCTTTGGGCGTGCGGGATGGGCGGCCCGCGGCCGGGGCGGGGGCGGCAGCGGAGCGCTGAGACTCGGGCACGCAGCCTGAGACACACGGGAGCTGCTAGACGGAGCAGTGGAGAGGACGATCAGCTCCACGGCAGCCCATTGCAGAGGAATTTCAATTAGTCAGGTGACAATCAGCTGCAGTCCCCAAGGAGACAGCTAGCAGCCCTTCTGCACAGCGCTCTGTCGCCGCTGCCAACAGCTCAGTTGTGGCACCACTTACAACATCAGGTGTTAAAGTAGCTGCTTGGAGGCACTTGTCCTCTCTGCATGGTTTAATTTAAAAACTGAGATCTTCTATGCTGTGTTTGAATATGAATGAGTCAGTCTTAAACAAAGAGCTAAAATAGATAGATGAGTCTGGCGTGGAGAGGTAGCTGAGTCATTCTACAAACCCTGTCCTTTAAATGTAAATGGCAGAGGTTTTCTTTTTTGACACAATAATTGCTATTTTAGCTTAATGAGGCTTTTGCAGGGAAATGGCTCCTGAAAGTTACCTTCCCAGTCAGTGTCTCCACTTTCAAACTTTTCTATCCACGATTTTACTTCTTGACCACTGTGAAGAGAAACACAAAATATTTTCTTCAGAAGCTTTCTTCTCATTTTAGCTATTTATTTTAATAAACACTTTTTGAATTGTGTTCCTCTTTATCTCATGAAGATAGAATTTCTTCATCGCAATGTGCCTCATACCATTTAAAAGGGGGACACAATCAAATGCTGGTATTAAATCTTTGGAGTTCTGATTCAGAGGAAGAGGTTAGGACAGAAGAGGAGCATTTCTAGTTTGGATTAAAATAGCTAAAATTGTACTAGAAAACATTACAGGTTTCAGCAAATATATCCACTCTTTGAATGACAAAAACTTTCCACATGAAACAAAATTCCATGAAATAAAACACATGAAATAAAATTTCTTTTCCTTCCTCACTACCACTTTGGAAAGACTCTGTATTAATAAAGCAACATTATTCAACAGAAACTGATAAAATTTATCTTCCTTGCATTATATTTATATGTTACATTGTACATATGCTTTAAAATTAAAGAAAAAACCTATTTTCTTAAAATATTTTATCTAATTAGATTTACTGTTTTAAAAGGCTAAAGAAAATGTAATGCCATCTAGTAAATACCTGGGAAAAAATTAATACTGTTTTGGATGCATATTTCCACTAAAAAAATTTATTGCAAGCAAAAATAAACTCTAAATTCCAACATGTTCCTCCTGTTACCCTTGATAACAATAGTAGTAGCCACAAAGACAGGACATTTAAAATCAGCAGAGAACAGGATTTTCCAGAGTAACAGGTTGCAGTATTAGTTGGCAAACACTATTCTTGGGTCCACAAGTGGAAATGTTGAGTATAAAACTGATTTTACTGCATTCAGAGCTGATAATCCTTGGCATTTCAAATGTGGGGCAATGCAAGTTCAAAGAGTTTCTCAGGGAGAGCAGGAAGATGTTCAAAGGTCTGGAAAAATCAAACACTAAGAGGAAGATGAAAGGTTTAAGTATATTTAGACTAAGGAAAGGAAAAGACAGTAGCAGTGTTCATATATATAAAACATAGCTTTTAAGGAGTTTATTCCCTTCTCAAAACTCATTTCAGAGTTTCAGATCAGACTTTAAATAACAGAAGAGAAGTTCTTGCTGGGATGTGCAGCAGAGAGGACTGTGCAGTACTATAGTCCTTTCTTGGGAGGCTGTTGCAACTCCTTTGGATCCTCTTCCTCAGAACAAGTTGTACAGGTGTTTGTTCAGAAATTGCACAGATATAGCTGACCCAACATTTGCAAAGGAGGTGGGAGTAAAAACTCTTCTAATTTTGTTCAGCCTCAATTTCTGCTACTTTAGTGATTTTATTATCCAGCTTCATTTTACATATTATTATGCAGAAAATAAAATAATGAAGTAATTAATTCAGAAAGTTGAATTCAAAGCAAAATTTTTGGAAAAACTGAAATGCAGGGCTATGTCCTGGAAATTAACAACATTTTCATTCAAAATTTACAGCAAGTATTTTCAAATTGAAATAATATTTTATCTTCAAATGTTCTAACTTTCCCATAATTATTATATTATTACTCTATATAATTATTTATTTGCTTGCACATTGGCTTTTTACACATCATATGTGCAAATACCAAATTAATAACAAGATTGATAAAAGTAATTTCATGGTGCCAGTTTGGGTTAGCGATAGGTTTAGAAATTTTGTGCCAATCCAACTAAATACTACAAAATATAGCTGTGAATTCTTTTTCTTTTTTCCATTTCCTTAAATATTTTACACTGCTCAATGCGTATGAGACAAATTATAAGTTAATTTCAAGAATTATAATGGATGGCAATTACATCTGTATTATTTCATATTTTCATTATTCTAATTATCCCTACAATAGACGTTCTGCCTCATTGTCCTCATGACAGCCTGCCAGAGAAGTGCTATATCAGAATGCTAATAACTTGCCACATCTCCTCTTTGACAGTTGATAGCAAACCTCAACTATGTGATTTTACTGATGTTCAGTAGTTTTGTTCAGCGGGTCCATATCACTTTAAAGTGGTAGCAACCCACATGGAAGAACTAAGAATGGAATAGATATCAAAATACAGAAAAGGCTGGGCCATGCTTTTTAAATTACATATTTATTTTTTTAAACACTAAATACTGCAATTTAAGTATATATTTTAAAACTATAAGGTTAAAGATATTCTAGCCCATTTTTTAAATAAACCAATCTCAGCTATAGTTTATCTAGGAAATTTGTGTGATCACTGAGGTCCCATATATTTTATCTGATAAATATTCTTTTCTAATGTTCAACCAGATAAACATCACATCGGCTTTTAATCAAAATAGATTCAACTTTTTCTACTTTCCTCAAAAATCAAGTAGATTTTCTTTGGCTAAAGTCTGTTTAGAAATACGGTATCTTAGTAAAATATAATTGATTTATTTAATATTAATATATTCATGGATGTAGTCCAGAGCTGTACCCATCTCTGGGGTCCCCAGCAGGGGAAGGACACTGAACTGTTGGAGCAAGTCCAATGGAAGGTCACCAAGTTGATTAGTGGGATGGAGCACCTTTCTGACAAAGACTAAGAGAATTGGATGGCTCAGCCTGTAGAAGAGAAAGCTGCACAGTGACTTAATTGTGTCCTACTAGTACCTGAAGAGACCCTACAAGAAAACTTCCTACAAGAGCATGTATAACAAGGGGCAATGGCTTCAAACTGAGAGTAGGGTGAAATTCAATATCAGAAAGAAATCCTTTGCTGAGGATGGGAGGCATTGGTTGCCCAGGGAAGTTTTGGATGCCCCATCTCTGAAAGTGTTCAAGGTGAGGTCGGATGAGGCTCTGAGTAACCTGGTCTAGTGGAAGGTGTCCCTGCTATGTCATGAGGGTTGGATCCAGATGGCCTTTAAGGTCCCTTCCAACCCAAATCATTCTATGATTCTATGATATCAATTGCCCCAAACTGAATTTTGCACATTCATTTCAGCATACACATAAATGAAGCTGGTGGATAATCATCCCACTCTGTAAAGCATAAATATTCATTTGATTTTAAGTTCAGTATCTTAAACATTCTGGCTTTCTTAAATGTGACGTGTTTAAGTGCTATGCAGTGATGGGGCCCAAAGTACTTAATGAGTCATTTATTCAGTGTGAAAGATAAAATAAGGAGCATATTCCTAACCTTAATTTCTACGATTCTCCACACTTCCAACTTCATGAGAAACAAGCTTAACTTTGGAAATAGACTAAAATTAATTGTTGTGGATCAAAAGTTGATTCTGTCTTTGGATGAGAATAAATTAACTGATCTTTATGGAGTGGATTACTATGGTTCAAAAGAAAACAGCTGAAGGAAAGGACAAAAAAAGGATTCAGTTCTTCTTGGGTTTGACAGAAGTTACTGAAACAATAGAATTGGCACAATAAATAAAATTTGTTTGCTACTTTATCAGTATCCTTCTTTAGTGAAAATTTCAGCATTTCTTATGGGTTTACTAGAGGCTGGTACCATAAAACAGAGGGGTTGCATAGCAGTGCTGTGTTGAAGAATTGAATTTGAGACAAGATCAGGATGTTCATCTACTTAATTCAGCTCAAATTATTGTCTTTGATGGAGACAGCTGCCTAAACATTTAGCACAAACATTTCATTTTATTAATAACACAAAATTAGTTATTTGAAAACAGGAAGGAGTTCGAGGCAAAAGAGGAGATATTTACACTTTTACAGATCTGGGTCATAAGCCTGTTGTCCTTCTATTTCTTGTTCTAACATAATATACATTGGAATATATCTCAACAGTACTAAATTCAGCCTACTGAAGCACTTCTATCTGTTGAATCCTGGATATCAGATGAAGCCAAATGTCAAAGAGTATGAATTAGTCATGTTCCTGCACTCATGATCATCATGAACCTGGACCTCTTTGAAGGACTAGTAGCGAAATAATTAATCTCCCTTCTGGTCCCTTTGTCAATTAATTCAAATGTCAATGCCCAATTAGAGCTTCTGCCCTCCAAAGTTCTTTACTATATCAATCTTCATAGCTCTTCAACAGCCTTGACTGACTGAGACTCCAAAAACTTAGACATTTTGTGAATTCTTAATAAAAGAAATTGCCCAAATACTGAGATAATTCACATAACAAAGTTGCATATTAGCCTAACTGAAGTGACTGTATTTTATAGTCAGCTACCAGATCCATCCTTTTTCTTGAACAATAATGTTAAATCACTTCTCTTCAAAAATCCATGAAAACATCATGACACTGTCACCTAGGAATTTTAACTGCGTATGTAAAACTTATTGGACTTCAATGATTATCTTTCAGTTTGTTCTTTCATCCTTCCCCATTTATCATGATGTACTTAATAACCTGGAGTAAAACATAGCCCAAATCAAAATATTCAACATTTTCTATTTTATTTCTGCTATATATCTCTCTGTATACATAAGGTGCCTTTATATGTTCTGAAATGCAGAAACGCTGAGACATTCATGCTACCAAGCTTAATATCTGTGGTGCAACAATGTTAAAAAGAAATACCAAAACCTCAGACTAAAAAGGCATTCATGATCTCTTGCTTAGATTTGATTTTGTAAATATCACTTTTTCCTAAGATCTTACTTTTAAAATTAATTTGGGAACTTAGCTCAGACTTTTCTGGAGTTAGAAATTTTGTGTAAAATTGTCCCAAGCAGTCTGCAAAATATTTTTTCCAAAAGTGTTAATGAGTGATGAGTTGTTATTATTATGCATGACAACAACATTAAAAGCAAAAGAAAGTGCAAGCACTCTTTATACGTGACTTGTTTCTCTAAAACCCAAAAATAAATTGTAGAGGGTTCAAGCAACAGTAACTGAAAGTTGCAGCACTAAATGCAGATTCCTGTATCAAAAATTACTTGAATAGTTTCAAAAATATATACTGATACTTTAATATTTCAATATTTTATGTTCAACTTCTGTCCTACCATTTAGACAATCCAGTGTAAATGGGATAATTTTTTGTATAAATTTCGAAAGAAAAGAGAAGATATACACATTATACTGTCCTACTCTAAGTGTTATTTTTCATCATTTTAGGTTTCATTTCACATAATATGCCAAAGAAAAAATATGCATAGGCTGCTATCAGTGGTGCTATTTTCATTGTTCTGTTTCTGTGTATTTTTGTTCTGTTTCTACTTTTCAAAACTGACATAACTCTTACTGCAATTATGATTTTTAAAAAGATTTCAGAGTATTTTAATTGAATAGTCAGAGTATTCTTACAACCCTACTCATTTTTGTATTAGATATTATTTAATCCCCGAGATGCTTTAGGCCATTTATACAAAAAGTCAATTCAACTGTTCTAATGCCTGGAACAAAGGGAGAAATACATTGTTTTAGTTATTGAAGCAAGCCCTCACATGCAAATTCTCATTTTAATTGTGAAGGGGTAAGTGCATGCCTTCTATTTTTATCTTCTATATAGTAGAAAAGTGTGGGCAGTAAGAGTTGTGAGTCTAGCCAGCAAAAGAAAGTGGAAACTTTCAACATTTAAGTTAAACATTTTCTTCAGAGTCAGAAGGCTTAAGTGACTCTGATCAGGCAGCATGTTTCACTCCTTGTTATGGCTTCAAGTCTTTAATCCTTTTCTCCACAGATCAACACACATTTGGCAATGCTTGTTGTTTTATCTTTATGTCTGGATGTCCTAAGACATACATTAAGGAAAAAGAATAATCTCCCCTCAGAATATACTAGAAAGCCTTCCTGCAGGGGCCAATCATTAGACAAGACATGGTAATCAGTCAGAAAAAAAATCTTCTTTAGTGCATTTGAAGGAGACACTTTTGAGGTAAGAGCTAACTAGAGCTTAGGAAGCAGGCAATTACTAATGGAATGCTGCAACTGAAGGTAATGCTGAGCAGCACTGTGCACTGTGCTTCTATGGCATAATTCCTCTCTGCCATTAAGCCATATATATTACACAAAGAAAACCTTCTGCAGTATCTACCAATAGTTTAATTAAGGGTGGTGAGAGGATGTTATGAGCACTTATCTGTACACAGTAATTGCAGTAGAACAACTAAGTTTTACCCTGATAGCCTGTCCAAAAGTTACTACCTCAGTTGAGAGGCAGACCTTCGTTGTTTAGAGCATGACCACAATCACACTGGATAATGACCATATTATGCAAAGTCAATTTGCATCACAACCTCTCTTTTCATCTGGAAAAATTTACTCAGAAGAGGTAATTGAACAAGCTTTTTAATTCTTCTAGAGTCAGAACCTTGTTTTTATCCTGCTCTCAAATCTCCTTTGCAGAGAAAAAAAGCTTTCAGTTTTCTAGAGATCTGAGACTGAATGCTGAGAAGACATAAATAATGACCACTGGTGCCTCTTGGGGAGATCAAAGAAATTTCTAAGTACAATGAATTGGCTTTTATTCCAATCATCTTTATATTCCTAGGAGGCTCATATTTTTTTCAGAATATCACCTTTCTGTTCTGGCTATACAAACAAGAGTAATCACATGCATTTAGACTGAAAGACATGATTGATTAATAACACATTTTTACTATATTATTCTCCTGACTTTAAAAGTGTTTTTATTTTATTGAATAAAAAGCCTTTTTTTTTAATTCAATAGAAGTTTTCCTCCTAAGCAATTCCACCAGCAAATAGCTTTAGCACAGCTCTTCTACTATTCACATACTCACAAACCTTGATTTTCAGGAAGAAAAATTCATTAACCTGAGTCCAGTTTTCTCTACTTTCTTGGAATTTATTTATTTCTTCTGAAAAGAGGTAATACTCTCGATCCATATTTCCCCAGTATATCTGCACCCTACAGCAGTAAAATGCTCTGCCTGAAAAAACTGTGCCACAGCAGCAATTTTGAAAGGTGCAAGTAACGGAGTGCTAAACTGAAAAAGAATTGCTGACATCTATGAATCACAGTTCACCTAAGAGCAAACATGACAAATTGTTCACAGGAAATAAAGTGGTACTGAGATTCTGTGTGAGATGGCACAGATGAATCATCACCAAATACAGAGGTTCTGTGCACGTCTGTTCATCAGAAGGGACAGCTGAATAGAGCACACTGTGAATGTAAGGCAATGACATATAGACCTATACGTGGAAAAATGAGCTTTGCAATCAAGGCTTAAAGCCCCCTTCGGTGCCATAAAAGAGCTATTATTTAGCTTTCTTGTCTTATCTTAAAGTGTTCTGGTACAAAATCTCTTTTTTTTTGGAAGATCACTTAACCATTAAGATCTCAATTATGAAGGATACCATTTATTCAGTTGGTCTTTTCTAATTCTCTGGTATGTTTCATGTATTTTAATTTTTTGAGACAGGCAGGCTGCCAAAGTATATTTTCCTCAGTAGTTTCACTTTTATAGTGGCAGATGGGAACCACAGAAATGTTTTATTCTTTGCTCAGTGTATAACACAGGTGTTATAATATCAACAACATTTTCTACTCCCTTGAGAGACCTACTGAAAGGAATATGAAAGGTACATTGACTGAGTAGGAAATGTAATGCAATAGAACTAGCTCCAAGCAGAAAATGTAGAGATTTTTCTTCAGTGATTTATGCTTTGAAAAAGAGGGCAGATCAAAAATGTATGGGTTTATACGAGGACAAATTATACCCAATATACACATATGACTGTTCTTGCAACATTTTGTATTCTTTTGTAAGTTGGCTGGTTGACTGGAAATATTTTGGATTAAAGAATAGATTTTATGTTCCGTATGCTTATTAAAAAGTATATTGCCTCCCAACAAAAATGGTAAAACATATTTCTTTCAAAATAATAATTGAAAAGTCTCACTTTAAATATGCCCGAGTTAAAGCATTTTTGATTTTCCCCATTTTTTTTAACCAAACATTGACCAACTCAATGTAGGTATAGAGGTAACTTCAACAAAACCAGATCTTTGTGTTTTAAAGGACAAAATTGTTAGATAAGACCTTTTTCAGCAGATTATAATAGTTGGCATGTGTCTGCCTTGCTGTTAAAATACTTCTAAAGTCTATGCTATTGAAGATCTTTGCAAGAGCTACAGAAGAAGTTTGCCAAGAATTGATGATATAAATACAATTTAAGAATTTAATTACATAAATTTATTAAAATAGGTTTGTGGAGGAGGGAATAAAATTTATATACCAGGTATAAATTAAATTTTATTTATTGTTCTTGAAAAGGATTCATTACTGAATGTTCAAACATATTGATTGGAAAGAACTGACGATTGAAAAGTGTTGATGATCATGAGAACTCTCAGCTTTACACAAGAGTAAAGAATTTTTCCAATTTTGCTTACCCTCTGAAATGAACTCTTAAAATCTTAATTCAATCTCTAAAAAAGCAAAAATCCAATGTGACAAGCACTAGTGCACAGTCAAACTTTACAATTTGCAAACATATAACAGACTGAAAATAGTTTATCCGGATTATGAAATCAATGTATGTGAATAGTGAGTACACACACAGGGAACATCATGGGATTACATATTTGTAACAGTATTAGATATTCATGGACTCAAACCTATAAGTTCTAAAAAATCTATTATGCTGTTTTTACTTTCAAAATCCACATATAGGCAATGCAGCTTTTACAGTCAACATTAATCCATGGGGTTTATTTAGCATCACGATGCACCCAGTAATCAAAATCTAAAAAAGCTGGTGAAAAGGATTCTTGCTTTCCAGAAAGTCTTGAGTCTAACTCTGTAAAAGAAGCAACATGTTCATGCATGATAGAAACTGAAGGTCTTGAAAGTTTAAAAAATGTTTCAATTGTAATTATTTTTCCCACTCTTAGTTTTATAAGTCTACAGCAAAAGTTAGCTTTCTAAAAGACCTCTTAAGTGTCTATGTTATGATATCTATTGTTGAACTGTCTCTGGGATCAACTGTAAATAAGTTACTCTAATAAATAATCAGTCTCCAAGTAAAAAAACAGATTCAGTTATTAAAACTGAATTCTCAATTTGGTTTAACATTTTTAGATTTAATATTATTTATATTATTATTCTCTCTCAGATGTTTGTGGTTTTGGTTTTTATTCCCAGAAGCTACCGTTCATGAGCCTCGAAATGTTTATATTCTTATATCAGTCCAAACAGTTTTCATACTGCCAAATGTTATAGCTTAAATGTGCAAACCTAACATTGTAATTTTAATCAAGAGTGAACTTTAATAAAAACACATTTCATAGATTAAAAAAGAGCAAGAATGTCTCTAATGTGTTTTTCTTTATAAGCAAACTTAGGTGATTTCTTTTTCCAGCTTATTTATAAATTAATCTATGATAGGCTCTCTCTGACAGGTTTCTTACTGTCTATTTTCCAAAGTTGTTTTAAAACAACTCCTGTGTCAGGGATTTTGAACCTTTATCAGAAGTGAACACCATGTATATCCTTTCATTTTTGACATCTCTCATTAAAGGAATTCAAAGAGTTTTGTGCAAACAGTTCTGTCTTTGGAAGCTGAAAGGAGATTTCCATCATCTTGAGACCTGAAAATCCAAAGGTTACTCTTTGGATGCCTCCTGAGAATAAGGACTGATTCTATCAGCAAAGGCTACCAACATGTCACAATGTGTTTAATAATCAAAATAAGTTTAAAAAAAGCAAGAAGAACAATCAAACTGCTGCACAGTATGTTTTGGAAGGGTTTGGCATCATCTATTGAAAAAAAAGAAAAAAGAAATATCCTGCTTTTCTTTCCTAATTGTCATTTGAAAAAGTCAAACAGTTTTTCATGTTTATACATTGTCAGCTAAATGTACCTAATAAGTCTGAGAAAACATTTGGAAATAGGAATTTACAACCTGAGAGACAAAGAAGTAAAAAATTAATAAACTACAAAAAATAAAAAAATCTCTAAACAAAAAGTTAGTTTTTTAGGTTTCACCTGAGACAGTCATGACAGAGTGAAAATAAATGGAGAAGAAATATCAGTATTAGCAAACTTTGCATCACAAAGACATTCCAGGTAGTGACTCGGGATAGAGAGCAATATCACTGCAAACAAATGCATGCATTATTGTGGGTAGCTACCTACGTGGAGAGGAATTCAAGCTGATGGTGGAGTAGCAGCAAGCCATTCAATTTCAATTAAAGACCTTTTAAGAGAAATAAGCTTTCAAAGAAGTCCTTTTCCTAAGATAGCCTCAAAAACATAGAAAATCGTGCTCTGTCTTCAGCCCCTCTGTGGGTTGCTCTAGCAGCTGCAAATTGCAAAGAAGTGCAGGGATCATAACGATGCATCAGTACTGCATTACATGTTAACTCCAAAAAGAAGTGACATTATTCTGAACTTATAAAAACCCGGGATGCTATTCATGGATGAAGTTGTTGTTAACATTCTTGTTAAACTGTTTTTAGCCCACATAATTGCAAAGATAGAAAAGTAAGAAATATATGTTATCAACTAGTCTGTTTTTCTTGTGCAAGAAAAAAAGTCTAGAAGAAGATGGCTAAAAATTAATAGAAAGACATAACTAAAGATGTTGTATCTTGCCAACAATTAAAACACAGGAGCAGTTCTATGATAATAAGAGAGTTGAACTTCTTCAACCTGGAGAAGAGAAAGCTCTGAGCGACCTCATTGTGGTCTTCCAATACTTAAAGTGGGTTCTTAAAAAAAATGAGGAGTGATTTTTACATGGGCAGATAGTGGCAGCACAAGTGGCAGCAATGGTTTTAAACTACAAGAGGCTTGGATTATATGTTAGGAAGGATGAATTAGTCAGAGGGTAGTGAGGCACAGAAACAGATTGCCCAGAGAACTTGTGGAAGGCCCACCCATATTCAAGGACAGGTTGGATGGGGCCCTGAGCAAACAGATTTAGTGGGTGGCACCCCCGCCCATGGCAGGGGAGTTGGAGCTAAATTATCTTTAAGGCCCCTTTCAAACTGAGCCTTTCTATAATTCTATGATTTTGTGATTCTCTGAAGCTATTTTTAGTACAAAGCGACTTGATCTTCGCTTCCTTCTGGTATCACAACAGGATTGTCTTCCCACATTTGCAAATGACATTTAATTTCTCTACACATCTTCCTACACTTACATGCTTTCACATTATCTTCTATTTACACTGGAAATAAAGCAATGCAAAACTTCTTAAATGGGATATGCATTTATCATGATTATTTTCACTAAGTTGTTTTCTTTTCCTTTAATCATGTAATTACAACACTAATTGGACCACTTGAGGATTAAGATAGTCTCAAGGTATTTTTTAACAGTATCTTCTATTTAACTAGGATATTGAATGTCCCCTTGTGGAAATACTTGCTAATTATTAGAGTATGTGGGAATTGTTCAAATTCAGAATGTGATGATAAGTTTTTTACTAACAAAGTGACTTTGGATGCTGTATTTGAAAAGCATCTCAATAACTGTTAGTACTTCACGTGGTAGGAGATTATTTAAATATGTGTTTCTGTGAATTAGCCCATATATCATAATTTTAAATATTTTAATCTCTTACTTCTCTTACTTTAGTGCATAAAACACAAATTAAAACAGTCATTTATAGACTTGCTGCATTTATTCTCCATTTAGCTTTGTACCAGTTTTTAATTCTTAATTTTCCTTCACCCATAAAAATTGATCTTAAGGAAAATTTTAATAATCTTTATGCAAAATGTGGCTCAAGAAGCATTTCAAAGAACAGAATAGCATATTTATTTACAAAAATCATAAATGGACTAGCAAATGGTGGGAATAACAAGTTTATAGAGTTTGATGATGAGAAGCTGTAGAAAGATTTCTTAATAATTATCACTCTAAAGCAGATGATGATCTATCAGTGCCAATATATTACAAGTAAAGTGTATGAGGAAAGAGTACTCTGAACAAGATATTGCCTCGTTAGGAAAACCAAAAGAGAGAAGTTACAATAATTTTTTGAATACTGTTCAGTATCAATTAAAAACAAAAAAAAGTAAGCAAAAAATACTAAATACTGTGCAATTAATACAAGATAGAGAATAAAATGAAACATCATTATACCAGTACATAAATTAATAACAGATACAAATATTTGATAATCTCTGAAAATAAAGACCATTATTGGAAAGGTATAATTGTGGTAGGTTTAACTGGAAGGAAATGGGATAACTTCAGCTATGGTGTGAGTTCTATGCAAATAGAAATCACATAGATTCTTTGGCCCTTTTTGACAAAACCAGAATGTATCAAAGCCTGATTTGCAAAGAGAAGGAGAGAAATTACTTATTCCCTGTTTCTCAAAAAGTAGTCAAAAACCAAACCATATTTTCCCTGGAAGGTTGGAAACAAAAGGTGAAATCTAGTTTATTATAACAAGACATGGTAAACATGAAAATTTTGCATGGGTTCAAAAACTGATCGTAGAGATTCATTGAGGCATTTCAGAGAAATCTTGGTCTCAAGCACTTCAGATACCAATTTTAAAAATTTTAAAAGGTTGTTTCAGAAAAATTGTAACTGTCTTCTTGCCTTGTCCTGCACTTTTTCCTAGACATTCACTTATGACTCAGTGTCAGAAATATTGGACACAGTCTCTGATAGAAAAAATGAAGAAACCTCTTGATACCAGAAATATGTTCTATTTTTATTTATTTAGCCGTGAGTCATCTGCACTGTGATAACTGTTGAGAACCAGCCTCATGGGCTCTTTTAGACACTACTCAGGATATAAACTTACTTGTTACTTGAGTAAGCAAGAACCAGCAGCTCCAGGAGGATAGGTCAAACCCACCTGTGTCCCCATAAGGAGCACAGTCCCAGGGGGTATGGGCAGAACCGGCAGTGCCAGATGGTCCATCAACTGATGTAAATACGGCAAGTGAAGACCCAGGTCCAGAGGACATCCTGAGACCCAAATTCAGAGCAAAGCAGATGAGGTCTGGGACATAAGTGAGGTAATGTGACTCAATGTGGCTTAGGGAAAGAACTTCAAACAATGTCAATTTATCTCCCAGTTCAGATGTCATAGGTGACAGCCCATAGCATGGCCTCAGGTGCTGGGTCTAGATACTAGCTCAGCCCTTTGTCCTTGCAACCTTGTGTGTCTCACTGCTTTATGCAGAGTCCATAAAAGAACAAAAGGCTGGATTTCAGTCTTTCAATGTACTGAAGCTAAGTATTTATCTGAACACCACAAGCATATAGAAGTACAAAATCACAGCAGCATTTGGCATTGATAAAGGTTTACTCTGAATTTAAAAATTAATCAAAAAACTTATACTGCAAATACAGGGAGGTATTAGTAAAACTGACACTGCAAAGACTACTGACAGCTAAAATTTAATTTAGTTTCTATAATGTCAAGAATGAGTTGCCTTACATCTAAATAGACCATAAGAAATGATCTTAAACTTGAAGGAAGCCATAGGTAATCTTTTTGAGAAGAGGAAATGAAAATCAAATTCTCAGTTCTAGTTCAATTGAAACATCCCAGGCAAAGGTGACAGAATAGATAAAACATTTATATTAAAAAATGCCATGTTGCCTGGAGCTTATTGATAAATGCTGCTTTATTAGGCTCAGCTATTCCTGAAGATAAACGCATACAGCTTTCATTGATTTCCTTCAGCTTATATTTTAATAATTATTCAGAGTACCAGTACAATGTGACATTTCATGCTACTGAGTCAAATTGGTCTTACTGAACAGTCATAAAAACTGTAGAATCACTGAATCATTCATACTGGAAGGAGCCTTGACAAGTCACCCAACCCACCTTTCTTCTCGAAACAGAGACAACTTTAAATTCAGACAAGAAATTTAGAATTTATTTTCAGAAGAGCCTTGAGTAACTCAAAGAACTCAAATATTCTGGGCAACATATTCAAAAGTTTATGAAATCTGACAGTGATTTTTTTTGTTTCAGTTTTCTTGGTTTGGTTTGTTTTTTCCTAGCCAGGCTCTCAGAACCTCTTCCATTTCAATTCATGTCCCCTGTCTCTCATTCTTTCATCCCTTAGTAGAAAGCTTGGCTCTATCTCTTTGGCTACCTACTAGTAGATATCAAAAGGCTGATATTTTCTGTCCCTCTACATTTTTTTACTTCTTCAGACAAAAAAACCCTGATCAGTTCCAAGCAAGGCAGAACAACATTTCTCAATTTGATCTATTGACAAGTCATGCTAGCTCAGGAGCTGTTGGGCATCTTTGTTGCCAAGGCACTACTGCCTCTTGCTCATCCTGCTGCCCTCAAGCACACCCAGGTCCTTTTCACAACAGTGGCTCAGCCAGCCTGCTGATGTTAAGTAGCCTGCTGATGTTTGTGATTATTGTTCTATGTACTAAGTGTAATAAAATGTGTGCCTCACAGGAAGAAGTGCAGAAAAAAGACAGATTGTTGCTTAAAATAAGAAGTTATCAGGGAAAAAAATTTCCCCAAAATCTCTTGATGAAATGTATGTCTAGTCAGGAAAATGCTAAAATTCCTATTAACTCTGACGATAGTCATGATTCCACTTCATCCCACCACATAAGGCCTGTGTCAAGTCTTTGGCACAGTAAAATATTATCTTGGGAAACAGCCAGTAGAGAGTTTTCTTCTGCCTAAAGCTCATAGAGGACTCAATAATCTAACCTAAACAATGTCCTCTCATAATGAGGAGCAGCTGGACCTTGTAAAAAGGTAGCTATATTTCAAAAGCAGCTTTCCTTAATGCAGAAGGCATGTCCCTGTACCTGTCCTGGGTATGTCTTCTGACAACAGCCAGAACTAAAACATCAAGAGGAGAAGGCTGAAACATTTTCAGTTTCAAAAAAGAAACTTGACAGAAAATGACACTTATGACACTATGACACTAGTTTAAGGTCAAAATTTCCATATAAAATTTATTTATTTTTGTTGATGTGTTTTGAAGTATTTTTACAAATATACTTTATTATTACAGGCTTCGGACATACGTATTTGTCTCTATAGATGATAACATCCACATTAATGCTAGGAGAGGGAAAAAATACCAAAATCAAGAGAAAAATTTAAAAAAAGTTCAGAGAAGTTCAAGCTATAAATCAAATATTTGCCTGTGATGTTTTATCAGAGAAGAGGCAGAAACGTAACTTCACTTCTCATCTGGCATCCATATTTCCTGTTAAGCATCTAACCACTTTCTCATAACCTCAGAGTTATCATTCTTTATGAGTCCTTTTCTCTTTGTCAGCAGTTGCTTATTATTGCTGCTACAATCTATAAAACTAAAGAGACTCTGGTGACACAGCTGCTGCAGAAAAAGGTGGCTGCAGTGATTATGATAATGAGTTCACTAATTTCTTGCATAAATATACCTTAAAACTGATGCACTGCTTTGTGTGTCACACTAGCTGGGTTGATGAAATATCTTGAACAAAATATAAAAATGTTGTTAGCTCAGTTGTTATATGTATTTCAGTAGGACCTACAAGCCACAGTAAGCTGAGACCTCTGCCAAAAATATCCTGTTTCCCTATAAAACCCTGAATAATCAGACAACAAGGCTTTAGTCCCTCCCTTGATGTGCACTTCCTCCCCTCTACCTCACTCTTATAAAACCTCAGCTGGAATACTGCTTCCAGCTCAAGTCCCCAGCCAAAAAAAACCCAAAAATAAAAACAACCAAAAAACCCCAAACATATACAGGTTGGAATGGAGAGCCAGAAAGTTATCAGAGAGCTTGAGCACCTCTCCTGTGAAGAAAGGTTGAGAGAGTTGGCATTGCTCATCTTGGAGAAGAGAAAGCTGCATAGACAGAATTTTGTGAACTTTCAATATATAAAGGTAACTATAAAAAAGGTGGAGGAGGACTTTTTATGAGGACCTATAGTGATAGAACAAGGTACAATGGATTTGTTCTGAAGGAGGTAGATTAAATATAAGGAAGATGTTTTTTACAATAACACAGGTAATACACTGGAACAGGTTGCCCAGAGAAGCTACTCCATCTTTGATATTGTTTAATATGAGGTTTGACAGTACTCTGAGCAACCTGGGCTAGTGGAAGGTGACCCTGTTCATGGCAGGCGGGTTGGAACTAAATGAACTTTAAGGGTCCCTTTCAAACCAAAGACTTCTATGATTCTATGATACTATGAAAGAGAGAGAAGAGACTACAAGGATATAGAGATATAATGATCTTATGTACCTAAATACACTATTTAACAGACCATAAATAAAATGTTGGAAGCCTCTTCACTCCTACATTTATCATGTAACAGGGAAAAAGTATTTGTTTCAATATTAACAAAAGGAAAGATGGATTTCAGGATGTACGGGGGTCAGTTTTCCTGACTGTAAAAGCTTAATTCCTCAGCCCATGAGATATTCACCATCAGTTCCATCAATCAAGATGCAGGAGAGATCTAGGATTAGTTCATACATGTGCTGATCCTGGGACTTAATAATTTCTTTTTTTATTTCTGCAGATAATAGCAACTTTTGTGGTTAATTATTTCCCTTAGACAAGGACTTGGGTTGCCTACCAGTCCACAGGACCACTGCAAATATATACTTAGGCTTGTGATGTAACTCTTACTTTAAAGACTTTCTCTGTGTCTTCTCTGCATAGCGACATTGTTTGCATATTCCTGAGGGACATCTTTTTTGATGACAAGAGTTTGTCAGGATTTTTGCCATTGATTATGAATAGAAGCTCAATTTGGACAGCTGAAATGTGTCTAAAGCTAGACAACATGATATGCATATCTGCCTTTTAACAAGAGAGCGATAGTTTTTTTATAAGCTCACTTACCTGTTAGTATTGTTGATATATTTGCACTCCAAACACAAACTCAGCCTAAGTTCCTTGGAACATGACAGCAGCTGCAGAAACAGACTAAAAACCTAACAATCTCATCTGTAGACAAGGCTTTCAAATCTTTAGAACTTTTATAGTAATATCCCTTCCAAATTATCTCTCAAAAAAATGGGCAGGAATCCAGGATAGTTCAGCCATAGCCTGTCCTCAGCTAGAAATGTGACTTATGTAGACAGCACTCGTGGTGGGCCTTTTGCATATTTTGAATATGTACACTGCGATGTATTTGCAGAGAACGTCAGAAACTTATAGAGCAAGTGTGACAAGCATGGATAACTGAAGGCAATGTCCATATCCAAAGATGAGCCCAAAGAGAGATGAAAATCTTTATTCTGGCAGCTGCTGATTATTGCACTTCTAAAAGTTTTTAGGCTCACATTATACATTATACACAAGCATGTGTACAGACATAATCTAGGGCGTACCATTATCAAAGAATCTCTTCTAATAGTGACTCTTTTCTACGCGCTATCTGCACTTGGACTTTGGCTTTTAAGTACTTCAGTCTGCCTATTAAGAGATATGATATTTTCATTATGTAATACCCTGCCAAAAATTTTGTATAGCAGTTTGTAGCACCAGTTAAGTGAGGAAGGCATATAAATAGTACCCAGGCTGAAAGTAAATATGGAAAAATGAGAAGAAAATTAACAACATAATGTGATCTCAAAGAGCTGAAAAATATTCTAGCAAAGAAAACAACACCACTGTAAATGAACAGAATAAACAAATCAGAAGATTTGGTTTATTTTAAAATTAGCTTTTTCAAGACTGAGGTTGTTCAGAAGTACCCTAGGTACTTCTAAATAAAGTAGTTTGAGTGTTGAAGAGTATCTGTTCTTCATGGAGTTTTTCTAAAATTATTTTACCCAATTTCTCATTGGGTAAAATAATCTCATTGGGTAAAATAATACCACGGTATTAGTCAGCACCCAAACTAAGTAGTTTAGAGCTAGACCAGGCTGTTCTTTTGCTCTCTGTACTGGTCTGAGATGATGTCTTTCCTTATGTATTTAATAATTAATTTCTTGACTACCTTCAGCATTTCAACCATTAGTGAGCCCCCTGGTACTAACTATATGTTAGTATCTCCATCCATGTTGCACTCTTCTTTCAAATTTACCTCAAAATGTTTCAAAATCAATTTATGTTGAATTGTTTTCAAGCTCCTTTTAGACACAGCTTCTTCAGTCAGGATTGTTAACTCTGACTTTACACTGTCTAAGAGTACCTATACAGCCTGCTTGAATAAGCAATTCCGTTGCATTTTGAGCATGAAGTTATATTTTTGCCGTAAAGCTATGTGTCCTGTTAGAAATACAAGCTGAATGACAGAATCTCCCACTGGTAAAAAAGCAACTCTACAGTACTTCAGTACTTAACTGAACATTCAGTCCTCACAAGATACTAACCTTTCACCCAACTGCTCATTTGGTTTTAGATTATGCAACCCTTGCAGTGAATTCACATGCACAATTCCAAAATACTCCTATAATGTGAATTGAAAATTTCACAGTTGAGATGCCAATATAGTCTCATAAAATTACAGCATTTACTTCTGGAAGCATCTAAAATATAGAAATATAACAAAATATTTAATAGTGGCATATTTTTCACTGACTTCAGTAGGTCTGAGTATGTGAGGCCAGAAAGAAAGGCAGGCAGGCTGAAACATAAGTTCTTCAAGTAAAACAACAGTTTGCTTCTTTTACTTAAGCCTATTTCCTTGCAATTTACTGGAAATTATATGCTCTCTATTATGGCAGCAGCAGAGCAGATTTTGTGTGTCAAGGCAACATCATTTATGAAATTAACGGTGTTGCAGTTGGCTAGTTCATATTTTCCAAAAGTTGTCTTAATAGCCCATATCGGTCATTAAAAGTCAAAAATTGCAACAAAAAAGCTAGAGAAATTTTGTCTCAATGTGGAAATAAACACATATGTCCTACAACTTAAACCATTCAATATTTGGATTACCTTTAAAAAGAAACTAGAATTTTTTGGTCTGGGTTTATATCTATGAAAATTCCATTTAAAAGCTCCAAATAAACAAACATGGAAAGGCCCATGATTTCTTTAGTGAATCCTATTATGCTACAGACCGCAGATCCTATGCTCCTACTGGGTTTACACTGGCTGGATGCCAGGTGCTCACCAAAGCCTCTCTATCACTCCTTTCCACAGCTGGACAGGGGAGACAAAATCTAACAAAAGACTCATTGGTCAAGATAAGGACATGGAGGTCGTTCACCAGTTACTGTCATGAGCCCCTCTCACAGGAGGCCATCCTCCATGGACTTCTCCAGTGTAGGCCCCTTTCTCTGGCTCCAGTTCCTCATGAACTGCTCCAGTGTGTGACTCCTGCAGGCTCACAAGTCCTGCCAGAAAACATGTTCACTGCGGTCACCTCTCTCCATGCATCCACAGGTTCTGCAGGAGCCTGCTCCAGTGTGAGCTTCCCACAGGCTCACAGCCTCCTCTGGGCATCCACCTGCTCTCATGTGAGGCGTCCTACAGGCTGAAGGTGGATCTCTGCTCAGCTGGGAACCTCCATGGGCTGCAGGTGGATATCTGGTGCATCATGGACCTCCACAGGCTGCAGAGGGACAGTCTGCCTCACCATGGTTTTCATCACAGACTGCAGTGTCTGGAGAACCTCCTCCTCCATCCTAATATTTGGCATTTTTATTTTTATTATTTTAGCTAGAGAGCCATGTTTCTTTAAAAGTATTTTTTATTTTTCCACTGACATTTTATCTTGTTAAAGTTTCTAAGAAGATCTGTACAGCAAAGCATTCAGAGAATTCATTGGGAATCTGGACAGAACCTGCTGCTGTTGTGCCTGAAATACCCAAAGTCCTGATGTAATGCAAGGTGACATAAACAAACTGCCAGAGCAGCATTCCTTTGTAAGGAAAGCTCAGTGATTGAGTATCTGAATCTGTGGTTCTGTTATATCTGTCTAAACGTAATTCAGGAAATACTAACTGCTGTTAGGATGCACACTTAATATTAAATATTTTAATTACTGTTAATTGTAATCAATAGTTAATTTCCAAACTTCTCTTTGTCAGTCTGAATTTTTGGAATTGTCTGAAGTAAGTCCACTTGTACAATCTCCTCTGGAAACTGTCTGTTTCTTTCAGCTCAAGTCAAAATGTTTTTCTGGCTGGGTTCCATTGGAACACCAGATATGGAACTTGATTCTTCTGTACTTTCACTAAAGCAATGTAGTTTATGTTTTCTCTTCTTTTGACAGAGGACAAGAAAGTCACTTTATCATAAGGATCTTGACTTCAGTAGACCCTAACTCACTTTGATATGAAATTCCCTTTTATTTAAGCAATTTATAGTTACTGGAATTTTTCTGATCGAAGTACAGTTAGGAACAGTAATTCAGCCACCTACCTATAATTTCTATTTTTACCTCTGTATAAAATTCTATCTTTCATATTTTACATTTTACAATGAGTGGATTGGTAAACTTTTGCGCCTTATAAAATTAAACATGACTTTGATACATATAAATGTGCCAGCTAACTTGGCCTGCTTTGGAAAATGACGTATCAATCTCAATTGCTTACAACTAGAGTTTTGAGCACTTCCTTCTCTTTATTCAGACTTGCTAATGCCTTCTTTTTTCATCTACATTCATGTACAGAATTTATGTTTTACTGTACAAACATCTTGTTTGTATTTTAGGCACTCTTACTGAGATACAGATATACTCATCTACAATTTATAGACACAAATCAATGAAGAATCTGAGATTATTGAAGCACACTTTCAATACCTATATTTAGAGGTATATAAGTGTATATACCTATGTATATTTAATACACCTGATCTTAAAAAATAGTATTTTAAAATAAGTTTCTTCTTACATTTCCTTCCTTTCTGCTACTTAAATTTAATTTTTAGGCCCTGAAGATGGTATTCTACAATTTCAGAATCACTATGGGTTTAAACATTCTCATGGGAGAGCTCAAGGTCTTTTCCTACTAGCTTAGTCCTGAGCTATATGAGATTTTATTTAGAGGAAACTGAAATAAACAGATTCTGTCATTTAGGATCATAAAATTCCTATTTTGTCCAATTTATAAAGACAGTTGAATTTTAAAAAAAGCTAAAGTCCCAAAGCAATAACTTTACACATAGACTACAATCTAGACTATTAATTAGTATGATTAGAAATTTTTCCAGCTGAGACTCTCTACCTCCCTATTAAATAATTGAACATTCAATGGGATTGAAAAAGAGGAGAAACTGCAAACATGATTGTACAGCTTGTTGTTTGGTGTTCTCCTTTGGGATACAGAAAAGTCAGGTTACAAGTTTCTGCTTCAAAATCTGGTTTAATTATTTATATGAAGAGAAATAGGTTCAATTGTATACCGAGAGGAGTTCACACTAGGATATCCAATATCTTGATGATTAGGGTATTCCCCTGGGACACTGGACACCTCTCTTTCCATTCCTATGCCAGTGAATACTCAATAATTTATACACAATAAAATTACTTCAAGACAAGCTCACAAAAGATGATCCAGTACCACAAAGGTTAGAATACTTATTTGCAATTAAAACAGACCTGATTTCAACCCTCATCAAATCAGAACCCCAATTCAGCAAGAAGAAATGCTTGGAAACAGATTCCCTCTCCTAATGCTTTGAACTCTGGACTGCAGAGTAAAATAAAGTTTTTGTGGAGTAGAGGATTTATGAGACTGGAACAGGTTATTTTTTTCCTGAAGAGGATATTTTATTGTGAGTATATAATACCAAGTGTTTTTGATACCTGTCTTAAAGTATTCCCATTTCTTGGCATTCTCATTTTGTGAACAGCTGTTAGCTTTTTGTGAATGTTACTTGTAGACACCTTTTTTTCTATACTATGCATAAGAAGCTTGGCCTTTAAATTTGGGACCCAAGGTTATAGCAGATTGCAGTGCATTAACAGGTGCATCTAATCTAAAGGTTAGAAATGCTAAAATCCAAAACTAAACAACTTCATTTCTATGCACAGAGAAAAGAAAATATTCATTTGTATCCAAACTGCTTGTGCATCTATATCACAGAAGAAACAAGGCTTCTCCAAAATGTGTAGCAACACAGACTAATTCCAGTTGGCTTCCAAAAGACCATTTTACTTAAATCTATTCTCTTGATAGGGAAGTGTTTAGCAACAAAAATATCCTAAAGATTGTATAAAATAGAAATAACTTATAGAAAAGCTATGCTTTCTCTGACCTATTATGACTCAATCCTTATAGCCTTTATAATGTGGATTTATTTATATATTATTTGCATATTTATATATGCATCTACACCTATTTATTAGCATATAAGGTGAATTAAAGCACCAATAACCTTGTTAAACACTGCAAAATAAAACAAAGAAAAAAACTTTGCAGTTTTTAGTCTTCTTGGCTAAAGGTGAAATACATTTCTTTCTGTAGAGAATATTGAGTGTCAAATTCATAGCATTCATGAGTCAATAAGTCAGGTAATTGTATAAATATACTTATTCCCCTTGAATATTTGTGTTACTTAAATATACATAAGCTCTATAATTTTTTTATTATTATCTAAATAAAGCTATTCAAGAAACAGAGCAAAACAGGAAAAAAGGAAACTTTGAGCACTATCAGCATGAAAAAATGACTACTATTTCATAACGAAGACCTTGGATTTTACTTCATATTACTGTTACAGAAAAAAATGGAATTGCACCGCAAATTATTATTCAAAATTATCTCTATCAATGTCATTGTAAATAATTAAAGGAATAATGAATATAAAATGTGCATCATTTTTTTTTATTTCTACTAGGTGTATCTGAATCTACTAAGTGAAAGAGAAACTGCTTAGAAGAAACTGCCAATTTTAATGCCTCCCTTGAGCAATGAAATTATTTACTCAACAACAATGAAATTTGAAATTCATCACCATGAAACAAAATGTATAATCTACTGTGAAGGGAAATAATTGTAGTAGTGATAACAGTAATAGTAGTAATAACATTGCCATCCATAAAATGTATTTTCCCCTTACTACCACCAAAAAAAAAATCTGTAACACTTGCTCATAGGGAAAAAAGTGCTTTAATTTAACATATTTTTTCCCTTTTACATGCTTATTGTGTTATGTCATAGAAAGCAGAGAGGTAAGTTTCTTTCCAACTGGTTTGTCACACTATTTTCAAACTGCATGTATATCTCAGGCTTTGATCAACATAAAGGTAAAAAATTAAACTGTAGGAAACAAATAATTAAAGGTGAATGTGATCCCAATGCTCACTGTCATCACATCAATTTTCAAAGCCTGTGTCATAACATATTTAGAGTGCTCTCATTTAAAGCTTTTACTGTGTGACCTCTTCCCTACTCAGGAGCAATTCATTTTGTTGTCACTTGGCTGGCAAACAGTAATTGCAGTACCTAAAACACCTGTTTATATCTCTGACCAGTATGTGTCCAGAATAGCCATCAAAGGGTTGTCTGAACTGAACACATTCAGTGTGAAACTGCTTAGAACTAATTGATGAAGATGAGGGTAAATATTGGCATATTTTATTAACATAAATATTTATGTCCTTTTATTAACAGATCCAAGCAGCCAAGTCTATTGTTTTTTGCATTCTTGGGGATGTGAAAAAATCCCCTGAAAATGTGTCAATATTTCTTTTAAACTTTTCAATAGAGCTTGAATGGAATTCAAATATGGTCAGTAGTTCATACTACCCTTACAAAACCCCTTAATCTTATGCAAAACTTGAAGGGAGGTGTATATCAAGTAATTCTAAAATATCTAAATATCTAAAACCACAATTTACTCAGTATTAGTCAAATAAATCACTTTTTACCACATTTGAGAGCTTCACAAATAGAACTACTAGGGTAAGGTCTTTGTGATATTTTTTGTACAGCTCAAGACTGATGTCAATTATTACTTTAGGGGAAGAAGGTGTTCAGTAAGTGATTTCTGCCTTTAAAAAGAGAGAGAGACTATACTAGATCAAAAATTTCAAATACCAAATACCATCATTTCAAATTAAAAATTGCCACAAACATTGATCTTCCTTTGCTCCTTCCTGCCTTGATCTAATCCCACATCATTCTTCAATGACAAAATTCTTTTTAATATGTTTCTACCTACTTGGTCACCTATCTCTATGAAAGTCTTGAAACTCTCTGAGATGTGACAGCTCACTGTGCCTGACATTTTCTCCAGAGTTCCTCAGCAAAGCTATGGCTATGGCTTACTCTTGCTGGGGAGTACTATTAAACAGTTGTTCAAAGATAAGCATAGCCAGGTGTCTTTCTTGGCAAAAGCAGGGTATAAAATCCTTATGCTCCGGCACATTAGTTGTGCTGAGCATTGTCTCTGCAATCCTATCAGGCAGCATAGACAAGTAAAGAATAAGACCTGATGACAAACCTGGAAACATAAACAGAACTTTTCAATCAAAATTAAAAAAAATCAAAAATATTGATTTTTCTCATGACAGAATATTCTGGGTTAAATATTTTGGCATTGGGCAGGCAGCTTATATGGAATTCCATTTATATGAAGCACAGTTTAGAAAATGAGCATCACTTGGAAATAAGAGCATCCTTCTCTGTTTGTGGCTAATGATGTAAAGCATGGGAGAAAACTAGTCCAGGTTAAGGAAAGTGCAGATATTCATCAAGAAAAACTTGCTTAAGTCTGTGGTTTGGCAGAGACAGGCTACTAATAGTGTTTAACAACCCCTATTGTGTTAATTCTTTAAACTGTCCAATAGAAAATGTACTTAACATCTTGAAGTAAAGTATATGGGAAGTTGTTATTCAATAAGAATTGATGTCCAATGCACAGTTCACAGAGTGGTTTGAACTTGAGTTTGAGATTTTGATTTTTTACTTGGGAGAACTTTTGTTCCATCAGTAAATTGTTGAAGTCATTAATTTAAAAAGAAAATGAGAGGGGGAAATGGGAATTAAACAAAGAAAGCTCTGGTCTAAAAGGTAAGAATAAAAAAAATAAAAAGAGAGAGAACTTGTAGAGAATTTAGCAAAAGTGTTTCCTGTTTTAAATTTTTTCTCAATGATTTCCCTAACTAATTCCTCTAAAAAATTTTAGAAATTGCACAGCAGCGCACCCACACTATTATATATACACACACTGAAAGCTGCAAAAATATTACAATGAAGAATCTTCAGCTCTATGATTCATTTTATTATGAAATGATACAGGAAGTTGAAATGGACAGGAAGAATACTAAATTTAGTGGCTTTTAACTTCAATGAATCATTTATTGATTGTGTTATGAAAGTTAAGGAGACATCTTTGTTCCAAGAAAGCCTACATGAAGACATGTTGAAAGATATTTTCAATTGTAATTTCAGAAAGATTCTGAAATTCTTCTCATCATATGAATGTTTGACTGTTTCTGTTGTGCAATCTCTTTATTTAGAAATCAGTATACAAAATATCCTTCCTTGTGTCTGGAGAGAAATATGATCACTGCAGCTGCTACAACCCTTTGTATTATCCTGGCAATCTTAGCTGGTTTCCTTCACTATGCTTCAAAAGACCAAATGTTGAACCCATGTAAACATTGCACATTGATAAGCAAATTCCAACCGCAGTTATGTAAGTGCCTAACAGTTAATTTTTTCACAAGAGCATCATGTATTTTGAAAAAGCAGAAGTTGGGCATTTTTTCAGGTGAGAGGGTAATTACTCATAAATAAGACTGGCAGAATTCACCCAAAAGATCTCCTAAGACAGCTTTGCAAATGAGACAGGATCATGTTGCATCTACCTTGCAGATGGCTACAGTGTGAAGTGCTAAACCAATGTCTAACAAGGTTAGGACTAGACTGTGTATCACACAGCATTTTGTATTGCTGAATACATGTACTATAAGACACCAACTTAAAACTCCCTATAGAATTAGTGAAGACAAAGAGAATAGGAAATATCATCTACTTCATGCATTTAATTTAGAGTTTAAACTATGTTATAAATCTTCTTTGCTCTCCAGCAATGATAGAGGAAGTTTCCATGACTAGATGTGCTGGGATTCTCAGTATTCAGCAGATAAAGTTGTTTCACAATCCCTATCACAGGGTTTTTAATTTCTTCTTTGATGCAGAAGCCAAAATGTAGTACGGGTTTGGCTGTTTGTATATTTATATTTACTAACTGAATATTGAATGGAAAATTGTTTAGCACTTAGGATGAAATGCGATTGAAATTATGCATTTGTGTTTTATTTGATAATTCATCTCATGTGTCAGTAGTATTTTGTTTTAATGACATTATATAGCTCTATATAAGATAAATTTCTATGACCTATTTTCTTGTCCTGATCATTTAAAAACCACAGTGAAGAAGGATAGTGGACTATAAAATACATTTTTGTAAGTGTGTTTTCTGTGTCAAATGAAAGCTTTTGGCCTGTCTCATGTGTCCAGTATAAGTGTTATCTCTCAGTGTGAGAACTGAATCAAAATCAGCTGGAAACAGAAAACTTGCAATAAGAAACGCTGTCGGGAACAAAGGAAACCAATAACAATTGACCAGTAGCTAATGAAAATGGATGGAAAAAAGGAGAAGAAAGAATTGACAAAAGAAGATTGCTCATACTAAGGATAAATAATGAAGTAGCACTGTTTATCTTAATTTGGCTACCCATCTTAAAGGATAAACCCTCAATGCTGACACTGTAAAGAAAGAGAAAACATGAACCCTTTCTAAATCTTCTCTGTATTCAACATTGCCTCCTGCTGTAGAATTTTCTAATGTCTCTCTTCTTTTTCCATGTTAAAAGTTATTTTTCCCATACGTGTTACCTCCTCAAAGAAAACTCAAAAAAAAACCCAGAAAACCAAACCTGAAACTAAATAACTAAGCAAACATGAAGATTTTTGTGGGTTTGTTTTCTACTTTGCAGTTAAAAAAAAAAGTAATTCAGCTCACAAATAATTTTGTAAATTTCCTTTTATCGATTCCATTTTTAAAATTTCTCACTTTTCTTAACTTTGTAAACTTTTTTAATGATTATAATAAAGAAAAAATGTTTTCTTTGTCTTTTAAACTGAGCATATTCTTCCAAATATCGCATTTAGCAATTTTCTTGTTACTTTGGGTACCAAGATCCACAGAAAAATCTGCAATTTTGCTTTTTCTTCGTTTACAATTTTATGGCTGCCAAAGATCAGTAGAAAAGACAAACAGTTGAATCACATTCTTTTATAATCTACCAGCTGCTATAGAATTACTCTAGTACCTTTTGTTATTGCTGTGCTCTTACTCTTCTTTCCTGATTTTATATGACAATCTGTGATGACAAAAATTGACATAAACATTTGAAATATGTCACCTGTTCCTCAAATATATATAAGCAGAAAAAGTGCACTGTGAACTAATATTAATGGAGAAACGGAGCATCTTCCTTTAATTACTCTAAAAATGTAATCATTCTTGCAATGACAGGAAAATGCCACTACCTAGGATTTATGATCCATATCTAAAGACCTGCTAAACAGATCTCAGTGGTATCTGCTAGGTGAAAAATAGGTCCAAAAAAGGATTAATCACAACTTTTTCTCTAAAAACCTTAAGGGTCTTGTCCCTTGTGCTGGTTTTTGGCTGTTAATTCTTTTTGTTTGGGGTTAATTCTCCTCATAAAAGCTACGGTGGACTACCAGGGGGTATGAATGAATGTCTGGGTGTTTCTCAGTTGTCACCTGGGGTTAAACCATGACATCCTTGACAACTCAGAAACTGGTCAAGTTTGTTCATTAACTGTTTTTGAGACCATAATAATCACAAAATGTTTCTGCCTAAACACAGCATAGATCTCTACTCCCAGTGGAAATCTGAAATCATAAAAAAAAGTTATTTTTGACATACTGGCAATATGCTATCTGTTATTATCAAATCTTGTTTAGAATCACTTTTAAAAAGTAAAAACAAGCACCTTTTAAAATATGACTACTCTTAAGGTATGATTCATCTCACCTAGACTTTGCTGTTAAATTCACGTATTTTTCCTAATGACACAATCTAGGTTATTCCAGTCCCTCAAGAAGCTACCTTCAAAATATCATTCATCTTACCAAAGACACATACGTTAGGAAAGTATGAATTAAGATCTAGAAGTACTTGTATTGCTTTATCTACTTTGGAAGGTAGACAATCAGCTGACTCAACAATGAGATGGCTAAAGATGTGTCATGAGCACTATTTCAAGGGGCTGTTCTACCTTACCATGAGAGTCAGAATTTGAAATGTCTAATATTTTAGATGATATACGCATACATGGGACAACCCTTGGAAATTGATCTGTCTTGATTTTAAATCCATTCTGGATGGATCGTTAGTTAATTTAAATTTGATTTATCATTTAATGTTAATGCTTGCAGCTACTGACTTTTCAAGGCATAGAATTCTTCTTTCTCAGATTCAAAAATGTATGTCTTGATCATTCACGTGCAGTATTCAATGATGCAATTTTGTCCTAGATTTAGGCTTCAAGGTTTAGTGTTTCATTCATTTGCTTATGACTTGCATTATGTTGTATGGCAACTGCTGCTGTATTTTTTAAATAGTAATAATTTAAATCACATTACCTAGCATTATTTGAAGAAGATAATGCTATTAATATGGCAAGTGAGAGTTTGCTAGCAGTAATTGAATAAAAACTGATTTCTTACTTTATTTCTGAAAGATAACTCTAGGTTTTTATTTATGATGATAAATCAAAACATTTCAAAAAATCCATGAAAAGATTGTACTGTAAAAACTTCATAAAACCCGGCACAAATAGTTTTCAGTTTTCCTAAGTCAATAAAATAGTTTGCTGGTTCTATTCTGATCTACTGTATCAAGACAATAAAATCTCACACAAGAATTCCCTCATTCAACCACTATCTTCCTCTTAGCTTCAGGGCATAACTTTATGACATCCAGCTCAGATTTAATGTGGTCTGACTTACAACAAAACAAAACAAAGCAAATCCCCAAAGATACTTAACTTTAGACTGAACTTTAAGGATAAAATCATTAATTCAGTGGAATGAACTGGACTTTTGCCACTGATGCCTTTCAGATTAGTATATCTACAGAGAAGATTTTGACATGCATAAAACCATGTCCCAAGTCTGGGAATCAAATGATGAAACTTTTGTGGAGGAATCAAATTGGTTCAAAGAGCTGCTTTCTACTTCCTTCCAATTTATATACCAAGGACATACTGATAATTCTTCTGTAATACCCTCATAATCACTGAAATTTTATTATATCATGAAAATTAATAGTGGCTTTTAAAACTCTGCAGAACATCAGCTTTTACTAAATTACATAAAACTTTACTATACTAGCTGACTTATACAACACTGTGTTTTCAGCTGCTAATGAAACATACTCAGTATTTTTAAGCTAGATGCTTTGAGACAGATTTTTCCTTTACCTTCCTGTGTTCCATTCAGTGAACATTGATTTTCCATTACAGAGTTTCTAACGAACTAGAAGACAACCTATCTTCCTTTATTTACCTTTCTCTTCTGTACCGTAAGTTAGCATTCTCAAATTACATGTACATATGTGTAGTGCAAAATATTTTAATTGGATTCAGAAAGGTTTGGAAACCCTTTTTAGCTACAAAAATAAAAGATACCATAACTTTTTTTTTTCTTTTACAGAATTATTCTAATCCTATAATAATTGCTAAAATTAAAATGTTCTTGCCTGCCATCGTATTGCCTTTACAATGACTGCTACTTAGGATTTGGCCTTTTCATTCTGTACACAAGCCAGCACTGGGGATGTCTTTGTACTGTACCAAGAATAATTCTGTAGTGCAGACATATGAGATTATATTGTTAACTCGGATATTATTAGCAAAACATCATATGAAGTCTGGATCTCAGTGAGGCACAACTGATCAGACAAGCTACACGAGAAATGCTGAATCCTGAGCTGTCACAAAACATACAGAGATGTATCCCAGCTCACTATCTTAGCTCTTGCTTTATATATTTACTTCAAACAAGCAACATGGCAAGGGCAAATGGCTATAAAGAGATAACAAGAAAGCAAAGCTGCTTACTAGTGTAGGATTTATAAGAAAATATTCTAATATTGTATCACAGAATCTGAATAGTATTTTCATACGTCAATGCTGTCAAGATAAACAAATTTTGTTTATTATTTAATGTGAAGAAAACCCTGACATTTCCAGAAAATGGAAATTCCAAGACAAATTAAGGTCAAATTCTTAATGCATTCAAAATTTTATGTATTCACTGGCATAACTTAATCCTAGCCTGAGAATATGGACAGACATCTTTACTCTAATGGTAAATAAAATCAAAACATTAATAAATCTTAAGTAGGGCAAAGAAACTTCAAGCAGTAATGCAAAACATGTTTAAGACTATTCTGCAATTTAATTTTAATAAATTTCAGTATATTATTTGTCTCAACTAAAACAAAAAAAGTGGAGATTGCAAAGCTAATTGTGTTTCTGTGGTTTTATGTTTCAATAAAAAAGAGAAAGAGAAACTTCGAAGTAGAAGAAAGATTGTTGGGGGCAAATCCTGAAGAAATGAAAAATATATCGCCAAAGAAAGTCAGAGCCCTGAAGAGAAGTACTGCTGTGTTTGTTGCACATGTACTTCAACAGTCAGAACAATACCTGATAGAGCATGTCAGTGTAGGAGAGCTTCATAAAATTGACATATAAAATTGTCATTTTTTTAATAGAAATAGTAGATGAGAAGCCCTGAATTTTGAAACAAAGGAAATAGATTTATTTGAGCTTCAGTTTTGGGGTTTTCTTTCCTATTTTTCTCTGCTTTGGACAGTAACAGGAATATGAGAGACTAATATTTGAATATCTTGTACATCTTTGATGCTATTAACTAGTCACTTCAAGAAAAAAAAGTGACCATGCTCACCCTTATGTGTTTATCTAAAAAGCACATATCAAGCAATTTCACAAAATGGTTACTTGAACTTTTCTCCTAATGGGATGTTTTTCTACACTGAAAGTACAATTTGGTTTTAGACAGGAGATTCCTATTATTGCCAGTGTGAAATAAGTGTTGTGCAAATAAAGAAGGAGAAACTTTTGCACCTTGAGTATTTAAAATATTACCAGTGTTGTGCAGTTTACACACTTCCACAGTTAGGCATTTTTTTAAAACAGTGGGCATCGTCAAGATTACAGGATTAGCACTAGGTCCCTGAGGTCACTCTACTTATCAGTCCTAATACTTGAAGAGTTAATTACTAAATTTCCTAAGGAAACAGGTTAAGATATTTAACTTGAATTTAACTGTCAACTCATGCATGCAGTTTAGCTTACAGGTTTTCTACTTAATTAAAAAATCATCAGTATATAATTTTCATTATGTTGTACTGAGATTTATTCATCAAAGCTTCAATCAGTCATTTAAAAGTAAAGAGTTAGACAAAAATTCCAGCCTGCAATACATTTAGTGACAGAAATTCAAAGTATGGCATTACTAGATCCAATGACAACTTTACAAGGCTAGAACCAATGAATCACACTCATAGCAGAGATCCCATGTCCATCAGAATTTGCACGTGGTAATGATAATTTGGATAAGTATATCTAGTTATAACATTTTGAAAAGACAAAAACTTATGGAAATTCCATTCCTAGAATTCATAACACCTCATATGTGTTATATGAAGAATAAATTCTTCAGAAAAAACACATATTTACATTAATCTTCATATTAGTAATTCAAAGCTTAAAACACCGTCATATTGCCCATACCATGAGATAGATGAATAGCTAAGATACATAGATGAACAATTGCTCTACACATGCGTCCATTAATGCAGTTTCCATTGGGCTGGTCAGATAATATGTGTCAATTTTCCAATTAAGAAAAACAAGCACTCTTCAAACTTCCTTTTTTGGTTTGAAAATGATCTGAAATCCTTTACCTTAATCTTCTGTGATCTTACTGATGGATGAAAAGTTATCAAAGATAAAAACAGGCAGAAAGAAACAGGTTTGGAAGTTTCACAATGGTGTTTTCATACCAGCATCCACAGGTTTTTTCCACAAAATGAATGAGAGCTGCTTGCAGTATTTCTAGAAGTTTTGCCAGAACAGAGTATAAATGTGCTTATGTTACAGTCAGGCAGACAAGAGGTGAGGTATAAAGAAAAACCATATGTTTTCTAGGACAACATGATTTATTGACTCTAGGAAAAAAAATTATAAAAATAAGAAAAGGGAGAAGCAAAAAAGAACAAAAACTCAGAAGCTTGTACAAATGTTCTCTGTCGATATAGGAAACTAGTGACTGTCTTGCTATGAAGAGCTTTCCTGTGTGTTTGGGTGAAGAATCTGAAGTAAATAGCCACTAGACTAGCCACTATAATTGTTTGATTTTTTAAAAATTAAATACAAACTTACACATTTTTTATTAGTTATTTAAAAATTTATCAACATCATGTCCATCTGGGAAATATCTCCAAAATCAGGACAAATTACTTGACTCTGTTCTTTCTTAACATTTTGTTTTTTGAAATAATAAACATCACTCTCATAGAGTTTCACAGACTACATAAACAATATACCTCGTTGTCTTCCATTATAGCATCGCATACAATGTATTCAACTATTTTGATATTCAGATTTTCTATTCTAATAACAATTTCTAACAGTTTTAAGTTCATTCTCTGAATATTATCCAGCAAACAAATCATTAGAAAATTTGTGACCAGAAACACAAAGCAGTTTAAAAATAATGGAATTTATTAAAATATATTAATTAAAATTTGATTTATTTGTAAGTATGCAATTGCTTTGTTATATTGTGTATTTTGTTATATTCATTTTGAGAACTACACAGCAGTTATAAGTCAACATTTATTAACTTTTTTATTTTTCAGTTGTTTCATTGTACATTTTAGGGACATTCTTGTGAAGAAAAAACACTGTTTAATTTTGGCATAAATAGTTCTTTTTCTAATACTCAGAAACTTCAACTACTAGTAACTAATACAAAAAATATTATTCTCCTACACAGTAATGCGACCACTTCTTTGAAAAGAATACTAGTGTTTTGATTTTTTTGCCTGTTTTGGGGACAAATTTAGCATTTGTTGTTAGCTTTCCAGTTAAGATTTATTGAATAGGATCCAATGGAAAATGTTTTCAAACACTGAGGCATGAAATTATATGTCTTTGACAATATCGAAACTGGTGCAAAAAAAAGAAAATGCATATACAGAATATTCTCACAGGCTGCTAAGACTATTGGATAAAATATCCCCCATAAAGCAATAAGAAAACACATTCTTTTATTCAGAATCCTAGTTGTTCTTTTATTCCCAAAGAAGCTTTGTTAGGTCGGATGCCTTCAGCAATAACCATTGCCTGTTTCAGTGTCAGCAAAGGCTGTGCAATTCCTGTGGCCATAAAGCCTTTACAGCATTGTAGTTAACAGGAAAGGTTAACCACAAGGTTTTAACAAGTTTGCTATCTACCATTGTGTTTGCTGTTGTACATCATCGAATACCAAAGAGCTTTCTACCCAAGGCAATGCTGTCAGCTGATTTGGGATGGCAGACAAGTGACTTAAAGAGTAAAAAATAACATCACTCAACAGGAGTGACCTATACACCAGAAAGACAAAATTTGTAAGACAAAAGTCTTTTGCTTCACTAGGCTTTGGCTTCACTGAAGGACACAATATAGAGGCTATTGGGAAAGAGAAATAGATACGTGTGGCAAATAGTGACACTAGATACTAAAATGTTTAAATATTTTTTAACTACACTGATATGACACTTACCTGAAAAATATTCAGCTGTTTTTTCCCTTTGTTGAAAATATCTGTGAAATTTAAGGTATAAATACATATTTACATTACAAATTATGCATAATTCTATATTAATTGATGCATGAAATCAGTCTGGTTTAATCTTCATCTGTATTTTAATGTCTTACCTCATGAAGTGAAAGAAGGAAGCCTGCATGCTACTGACATATTCAGTTCAAAGAATCATGCTAGTCCTCTTCAACAGCAAGGAATGTTAATAGAATTAATCATTAACAGCTTTTTAGTATGGTCGACTGCAACTGTGGAAAGGGAAGGATAATATTGGCTTATCCTTAGGGGATATCACATTGCAATCAGCCACATATTAGGGCATCAGTAAGAGGCATTCGCAAAAGTGATTGAACAACAGAATTTTGCTGAAGTGTTCACAATTTCTTCTATGCAGAGGCTTTCTGACAAATCCTTAGATCTTTTGACCCTTGACACTTCTCACTTGAGACAACAGTTTATAAGAAGAATACTAAACATTTTTTTCTTATGACTTTCCATTTTTGATTTCAGTTGAAGGTGTATTAGTTTAACCTTTGAGATTCTGTATCACAGTGCTGGATTTCATACACAGGTGCATACTTTTTAACATATGGTCAGAGAATTGAAGGAATTTTTTAAAGTATTTTAGATCTTGCATTTTTTCAGAGTTAAAATTTTTATTCAAATTGATGAAAATGAGAAGTCATAAAAGGAAGAATGAAAGAAGGAAAAGTGGTAATTCCAAAACTAAACTCAATTATTATTTTCACTTATTTTCCTCTTTTCCCTTTCATTTTATAAGAAAGAATGCATTAGCAAATCTCTCTAGTGTGTCCTTGGTTTTGTGGAAAAGTTACTGTAATAGATTATACTTTGATATTGTTCCTGAAGTTGAATTCATTGATCATTTTACTGTCTTGCAGGAGAGCAGTGTCTGCAATGACTCTTTTTAAAGGCTGTGCTGAAGAGTACAATGTCAGTAATGTGCCTTGGGATGTCCATAAGTGCAAAAGCTCAAATTTGCAAAATGTTGTGGAAGGAAGGACCTACTTGTACTGTAATAATGCTTGGAGCACTCAACACATACCAAAGAGTACTCAGCACCTTGCTGGATTATCCCAGTGGTTGGAAGATTAAATGGGATGAAAAAAGGCATCATCTAGCATATACACTCTGTGCAACACTAACTACTACCCAGTTGCTGCTACACAGAGAATTCTGCTCTTTTTTTTTTTTTTAAGAAAATATATTATTTTGATTCTTCAAACTGTTCTGTTTCTTTGATAGAAATAAGGCATTAGCAGTGTAATACTTCTAGCACTAGAAGCATTACGACAAATGCAGCAAAATTAATTCTTTGTTCTATATTTCTTAATGAGAGAAAAACTGGGTCTATTTTTGCTTCTGTTATACCATCTGTCATCTAAAATATTTGATAAGCATCAAAAAAGCCAGATAATTATATTTGGCTACCAGAAACTTGCAATCTATTTTGCAAACTCTGGACAACCAGTGACTGGTTAAATAAGGTTATTGAGTACTCCACTTTCTTGAGACATTGCTCTCAAGTTCTGATTTAAATTGTAGTCAGTAAATGTGTTTATCTCTATTGCCTTTGCAGTCCTATACAGTTTACAAGGATTATTCAAGTAATTAAAATGCTATGTGTTCTTAAGTAACATGTAGAGTCTGAGTTTAATCTTTGCTTTCAATACTCAAGTGGCTGCTGAAAGAAGATTTTGGGTTTACATTATTCTAAAAAGTAGTGGCAACTTTAATCCTTGATTAATCCTGAATCCTAATTCCAAAAAATACCCAAACCCAACCCAAAACAGATACAGGACTACAATGGTCTCAATATAACTGTCCTGAAAAATACCTCTGTGCAAGATACCAGATTCACACAGCAATCCATTCCTCTCTCTTATCCTTTTGACTTTGCAGGTGAGTTTAAGCATTCATAATAACTTAATCTGCTCTTGCAGTTCCTTTTTCTTTTTTTCATTCTTTGGCTAAGCGAACAGTGACTAAAGGAGATTTACAGTTAGGTAGTCTTGGTCTCAAACTGCTGAAAGTTATTAAATATAAACTTACTTTTTTTATCCTCTTTTACGGACCAGTGATCAGAATAATTAAGCTTCATGAGCAGAAGGTGTCTGTATTCTTGTCTCCTAAATTCATGGATGTTCCAGCTAGTAGAACATTATTCATCAGAATATTTTAGACACTAGTAGTAATCAAAGAACAATTGTTGTTTTCAAAATTTATTACCAGGAGAGTGCGTATCCTAAAACTATCGTAGCTTAATAAGTAAAGCTGTAAAGATTGGAAGGCAGAAAGAGTGAGACATTGGTTTAACACTGAAGTGCAGTAGCTCCCTACTAAGGAAAGGATTTTCTAGGCATTGGGTCATTAATGTGCTCTGAAAAAAACCATGAGAGATGAGAATCAGTACTTTTACATTTCCTAGCCATGGAAGGATACTTCTTTTTAAAGAATAACAGGCTGGATTGTTAGAGTAATAAGAGAAGTGAAAATGCCTGGATTAATTAAATTAGTTAAAAGACAGTGTAATGATTGTGTATAATGATATCTGAGGCAATTGGAAATGACCATTAAAATGCCTGGAATAACAGATGTTTAGGCCTGAAAATGATCAATAACATGACTGTGAGACAGCTGGTTTCATTAATTGAAGAAATTAGCTAACTGGTTAGGAACTTGCTTCAGTTAGATCAATTAAAAACAACTAATTGAATAGAAGGAGAATTGTGCTTCCTTGGTTCAAATAAAATAAGTTTAGTAAAAGATTTAAGAAATCACAGATGGGTGTCTAATTAATAACAGCAACAATGACAAGAAAGGTTTTCAGTGTTTAAATGAGAAAAAAATAGTTTGAGCAGACATGAAGGATTGAGTGCATTGAGGGCAAATACCTGAGGGCCTTAGGGCAAGGGGTTTCGTTAATTGAAATCTATTGGATCAGACTATAGAGGAAGTGAATGGCTGTCTCATTTGCAGTCTTTGGGGTAACTTATTTCTCATCTACTTGTCCAAGAAAACAGGATTTGGGAATATGTGTCACAAAAATAATGAGAGGCATGTTTAAAACATCTGCTAGGGTGCAAAAAAGTAAATGTGGACACCACTGGTTTCTAACTGGAAAAATATGATCCACAAAACTTCATACCATGGATTTCCTAGGAGCACCAGAGTTTAATAACAATTTTCATTTTGGTGTGAAAGGTGTTTAAAACATAGAAACAGCTCCAGTGAGATCTTAAAGAAGCCTGCCAGTACTTAAAGGGGGCTACAAGAGAGGTGGAGAAGGATTTTTTTTAAAAGGTTTTAAAGCAGCCTGGTCTGGTGAAAGATGTTACTGCCAAAGGCACAACAGGTAGGAGCTAAATATTCTTTAAAGTCTCTCCCAAATGAAACCATTCTACGACTTTTTTTAATGTAGCTGCCTATTGCCCTTACGAGTAGATAGTGCCTGTGAGGTATGAAAATGTTTTCCAGATATTATTTAAGCATATATAAAAAATACAAATAAAATATAGAATACGTTTTAATATATAGAGAGTATATTATTAGTATATAGTAGTAATATGTTTTGAAAAGTGCCAACAATTAATTTTTTGATTTTCTATGTAAACCAATGAATAAAAAATAAAAATAACCTTTTAAAATGGTATTGTGTAGAAATCTCAAGTAGCTGTTTTCAGCTTGTTATTTGAGGATGGAAAAAGGTGTACAAGTTTATTGCTCCTCCTACTCTAGAAATAATTATACTAATTAATTTAACAGTTGTGCTATGTTCTTTTGATGGCTCTATAAACAGCTTCCATTTGCATTGATTCTCCTGGTAATTATGCTGATTATAACATCATATATTTACAACAGCATTACAAACACCCATTTCCTAAGGCCAGTATAATAAAGGTGTAATGTTTTTAGTTTTGCCACATTGTAAACACTTGACTCTAGACTTGACAAAAAGCCTTTTGTATTCAATTAACCCTAATGATGAGCTATCAGACCTGTAAAATTCTGCTGTACATTACATTACCTAACACAGCAAATGAGTCCAAATAATCAGCAATAGTGGGGTCAGATCATAAAATTTGTTCTATATAGGAGCTTAAGTCTGATAATTGTTTTTATACAGAACAACACTATGTCCTACAGTGACTTTACAATGCCTGTATCCCTAACCATCTGTTCTGTTTATGCTGGATATTAAGTTCTGCACCTTTAAGACTGGCTCTGAGAGCGAAGAGGGGGAGAAGAAGCTTGCAGAGACTTTGTGTGCAAAAACTGCACTCACTCCCCTGCATTCTCTCTCCTGGACTGTGCTGTCTGCAACATGGAGAGCAGGAGAGAGCTCTGCTTTGCTTTTAGTTAGTTTTTAGCTAGCTGAGGCAGAGAAATTCCCTGGACTGTGGCTTTTTTGTTTCTTGGAAGTGATCAGCCCTGCTCTGGACTGAAAACCCATAAAAATATCAGAAGCTCAGGCCAGGGTCCCACCGCAGCCCAGGACAGCATTTTCCAGTGCAGGAGGGACTGATAAGAGACTGAGCGAGCTGAGCCACACCCCACGACAAAGACTTTCTGAATTTGCCATCTCTTCAGAACACCAAGAGGTTTTATTGTTTAATATTTTTCATATTTTATTCTTGTGAATACTTAACTTGTTAAATAAATATTTTTTCCTACTTTTCTCCAAGGAAATCTTTTCCCAAACCAGTTGGGGGAGGGGCCACTTGAATCTGCTTTCTAGAGGGATTCCTTTCTTCCCGAATTTGCCCTAAACAAGGACAACCTATCACATGATAGGTTTGTCACATTCTGTGCAAACCCAGCTATATATGAGTATTCCATTTTTAAATTCCAGTCTCACAAAATCATGCAAGCAACAAGAGATATTTTAAAACTCTTTTAAAATGAGTTCTGCATTCGTACCTCTGAGACAAGACAATAAGTCCCATGACTGATAAACTTTTTAGGTTCTAATGAGAATGTTCTATATTTTTCAGGTACATCTCCTACAAAAGGCTTGGAAAGTATTCACCTTGAGGAGGATAGAATGTGTCTGCAAAGCAAGAACAGCAAGTTTCTTCTACAAAGGGGACTTTTTTCCTTTTTTGAAGGCAAAGGGAAAGATGGAAGAATTTCATTCTGTGTGACAATTGCTGTGGCACCCTGTCTTTGGCATCTGTTCCTATGAGAAGGACAATTTGTATTGATCCCTTTTCGAAAAATATCAGCAGAAGAGAGGGAATTAAATGGAGGGTCTACCCTCAGAAAGTTGAAGTCTGCACCAATTAAACTCATCAGAAGAGAGTTCTTCCGCTCTCCTTAGAGGAACTAGAATTTCATTCCACACATTTCACAATTATAAAGCCTTAAAATACTACCTGTGCAACAATGAATTTCTTCACATCAAGTGAATTCTTTTAAACTGACCAGAGATCCCATGAACAGGAAAATATCACTCTGGAATGTTGCAGCTATTAAAAAAAAGACATTATACACAGAAATAGACAATATCTTTAAGGAGATTTGATTTATGTCTTCTATATATTTAAATATTTCTACTTTCTATTCATCATCTTTGCCCTTTTGTGCATCTAAAAATAATTTTTATTTTCCTACTGATTTTTCAGGTTATCCACTTGTTTTAATTGGCAGGGCTAAAATACTTTTACTACTGAACTTAATTCCTCCTTTCCATGTATAATGGCTTCTTCACTCTCCTGTTTCTCTTTTTGAAGTCTGAGAATCTTTGAAAGAGTGGAAAAACTCTTTTGCCCCAAGTGGGTGGGGGTTTTTTGTTTTGGTTTGGTTTTTTGGTTTTGATTTTGGTGGGTTTTTTTGGTTTGGTTTGGTTTGGTTTGGTTTGGTTTGGTTTGGTTTGGTTTGGTTTGGTTTTTTTGCTTTGGATCTTCTAACATTAAGGAGGATGAATCTCTTAAATTTAAATAAGAACATTGTAAGTTTTGATTTCATATGTATAATAGCAGGTTAATTTTTTATTTTACCTTCAAAAACAACGCATTAATTGCTGCTCTAAAGTTAATGTATTTTCCATGTTCTGTCTGTTCTAATATGTATATATTAGCTTTGTGTCCTCAGACCACTCTGGATACGAATTTGAGGTGTTGTTCATTAATTAATACAGGGTACTAATTACAATTGTTCCAACTAAGTTTCTCATGATCAAGCTTGAAACTTTTTGCATATTATTTTATGAGATACATCAGGTGAGAGATGAAGAACTTATATTACAGAACATTTTATAACAAATATGTTTCTGTGACACTAAGCATACAAAACCTCGAGTATTTAGATCTGTGTAGCTTCTGAAAAGTCATACATTTGTGACCATACGATGCCATTTTGATGATTTTTATATAGTTCTAAAACATATATTGAAATATCAGGGTTTTGCAATATGAACAGAAATTATATAAACCAATCTCAAAATATCAGTAAAGATCTACTGTTGCCACAGAATGAGGATAAATAAAATTCCCTTTCTGAAGTTCAGATATGTTGCTGATACCACAGGAAAAGTTCTGGTTGAGATTCCACAGGTCTCATGCCAAAAATGTCTTTAAAATCTTATTGGAAAAAATCACAACACATCTTGCATCTTCTTCTGCTTCTATCTTCTTATTTGAAATTGGAAACTTGAAATTTCTACAGTAATTTAGTAGTATAAGAGGTTTTTTAGTTCAGTAGGTGTCATTTTTAATGTCTTTAAATATCAATAATTTACACCTTGGAGCTTGGTGATGGGTTTTCTCTGTTTTCTAGGTGTATAATTGAAATAAAAAAGTATTATTTTGATTTCAGCAACCATTCTGCAAAAATTCCTTATAATGTACATATGCCTTCAGTTTTTCTAGTACAAACATTAACAGGTACGAGCCTGGATTCTACACACAAAATATTAGACCCTTTTATTAGCTCACACTAGCAATGCAGATATCCATGGAAAACAGCTAGTGAAGTCCTGTAGAAAGTTGTAGATACATGTTCTGAAGCATTATGATAAAGGAACCAACACAAACCCACTTTCTTTCCTCAGCCTTTCTCATTGATTGCTTAAATATCAGAATTACCTAATGTTCTCTAAGCAGGAAATTTTATATGCACTAATAGAATTAGATTCACTTAGGATAACATATTTAATTAAGTAAGGTACTGGGAAATCCACCTTGAGAAGATATATTAGGGTTGGTTTTCATGGATATCTCTCTCTCTGCTGGAATTGTGCATGAAATTAAGTATGTATTAAAGGACTAATGACATTATATGAAAGATCCAATATGAAAAACTCTTCAAATATATATTTATTTAAAATGGTTTTTTCAAATTTCCATATGTCTTTATAAGAATAATAATATGTATTTCAGCTGGGATTTATATACAAATTGGAGTAGCATCTGGGTGGGAACCTCAAAGAAGGAAAGATGTGGATTAAGTGCTCATCAGTGCCATCACAGAAAACTAACTGCATAAGGGTTTTTCATCACTCGAGATAAATGGACATATGACGCCCTTCCGGGAATGACAGAAAAAAATGTATCTAACTTTCCTGGTATTTATTATTCAAGAAATTTATAGTAAAACCAATCAGTGACTAGGCATGAAAATTAACAGCTAATATAGCCATTGGAGAGGTGATACGCCTCTGCAAATACACAGGGTTATATATAGGAGGAATCCTGGGAAGCTTCCCTTTTCCTGCCTGCCTTGGAACAGGTAGCAAGAGCAGCAGGAGCAGCAGCCTGGGCCCACACCGCTGCGGGCCGCCTTTCCCCCACCCAGGCCTGGCTCAGCCTGGCCGGGCTCAGCCGCTGCTGCAGCCCCGCTGGGGCAGAGCCAGGCTCTCAGGCCCGAGCCAGGCTCTCGGGCCTGGTGGCTGCTGGCGCGGAAGTGGAAACTATAACATCCTGCCGCTAAAGCCACAGCCCAGAAGGCCTGACCAGGCCTGCCAGGGCGCCAGTAGCTTCTGGCACCTCCGGCCCAGCTGAGGGAGATATTCCCAGGGCCCCGGCAGGAGCTCCAAACCCGGGCTCAGCCGGACCCAACCCGTGAGACTAAGGGGTGGTGGGGGAAAGCCCAGCCAGGTGAGAGATCCTGGCTGCCATTCCTGAGCCTTCCCCATCGGCATGGCTTCAAAATCCTAGCGGCTGCAGTCTGGCAGAGAACCATCATGCCCTCCGCAGACCTGAGAGAAGTTGACTCTTTCCTTGACAGATGAGACGTACAAAAGCACTGGCCCTTCTCTGAGTGAGAACAGAGTGATTGAACCGTAAAGAGACACAGCATGAAACTGAAGTCAGTGATGAGAGAGTAAAAGTCCTAATTTGGAGGAAGATTGAGGAGTTGCCTAGTTTGGGCTAGACTTCTCTTATGAGGCCATGGAGAATGGACTAAAATTTCCCTGTAACATATAGAATGCTTTTTAAGGGAATTCAAAGTTCTAGTCATAGCTGTGGACTGATTTAGCTGTGATCCAATGGAGATTTTTAGCAGAGGAAGATAAAGACATGCCCTCTGCCCCAAGGGAAAGGAAGAGCTCTCTTCCTTGAGATGAAGATGATTTTGGAGATAGATGAAGGGAACCTTCATTTTATACTAGAAGAGTCATCTTTAAATGGCACCTTAAATAAGCTGACAGGGCCCATGAGTGCAACTAAGGGGAAAGCTACTAAATGGGAAGGACTTCATGGTTTGCAGAATTTCCCCCGGGCGGCTGCAGATTCACGACATGGGAGCCACCAGAGGACTGTTTTCTTGTGGCAGTGTCCCCATGGGAGTTCTAAGAGAGAATCCTCTCCCTAAGAACTGACGAAAGACTGAAAATCACAGGTTTTGTCTCTTTATGTTGTCAGTGGGAAAGTGAACAATTTGTGGGGAGTGAGAAGTGTTTTGAAGGTTTCATTTTGATTGTCATTTTCTTCTTTTAGTGTTTAGCAATAAATCTATCTTTATACCCTTTAAGTGTGAGCCTTCTTTGCTTTTCTCCTAATCCTATCTCACAGTAGCAGAAAAAGAGTAAATGATTTCAACAAACACTCAAACCACTACAACCAGATAGACAATTTGCATTATTATCTGGTACCTGTCAACCAGACTGACATGGTGATCTATCCAATCATCATTAGGTAAGAAAATTTATACATAAAAGACTATTGTATCTATTCTTAATTTATGCTTTTTGCTGGTACAGCAAGATAATGTTATATTATGGCTAGGGTTCTTAAATTTTTTTTCAAGTTTACATCTCTATTATAGAGTTTTGCATAACTCATATTTAGTGACATTTATAAAGTACTCAGATGTGGCACTGGAGCGCAGAAAGCAGAGTATGATTTGTACTGATAGAAGAGTGACCATGCTCTGCAGAAGGAAGTGTGTTATATTTTGATGTAGGTGAACTCGTGATTTCCGTGACTTATGTAACTCAAAGCACACAGATATCATAACATTCTTTGAACAAAATAGGAAATTAAATGAAAAACAGGTAACAAATACACTATTTCATTTATTGGCAGTCATTTAAATCTGAATTTTACACTTTATTTGAATTCTTGCTATAGAACTGAGTTAAGCCGTAGTGTCTAAAAGTTGAATTGAAGGCCCTAATTTATCAATCACTGTCTAAACACCCTTTAGCTTCTGCAGTCCAAACCCCTAATTTGCCTTCTATGCTTGAAACCTTTTCCTTCAACAGGAAACAAAAGGAAGGCAACAAAAAAGATCATTCCACATTTACTACTTCAGCTCTTTCCTCTGTTAATCAAACAAGATCTGAACCTGTTTACCTAAATACCACTTATTTTCCTAATGTTTTGAAGTAGGTTGAGTTGCAAATGAATAAGCATAATTACCTGTATATTTAGAGACATACAAAAGTAAAAGAGAATGTGATGCCCTTGACAAAAGCATTTGATAGTCCTTGGGAATACAAAATAATAAATACTGTTGCAATTATAAAACAAATCTGAATCTGACATTCCTTTTATATTGTAAAACTACGTGTGTGTGTGTATATATATGTTTATATATACTGTCCACATTTATTTTTCATTTTTACCTTCTGCTCCTAGTACAAAGGTGTACTTATCATTTCATTTTTATTTAGCTTTTCACACATTTTATACAATAATTCTGGTTTTAGAGAATAAAGTCATTACATCTATAAATAGTGGTTTCAAACAATAAATAAATATCAAGAAGGATTTAGGCAGAAAAACCATATCATATGCAACAGATGGCATAAAACCTCTTGAAGGCCCTAAAGTCCTTCAGGATCAGAAAATTATACTACCAAATATGCTTGAAAAGGTGCCTGAATAACTGAGCATCTTCGCAGTGCAACACATAAAACTCATTGATTTAAAGGCATCATATCAATCTCTCAGTATTATGTAACAATAATTTTTAATATATCAATACATATTTCATTTAAGTAGTTAAATTGCAAATACATCAAACCAATTTTTTCTCCAATTATATTTCTTTGTGACATTTAAAAGGTCTGCACTAACATATGTTACACAATACCCTTTTGGTATGGATGCCTTTTTATGTGTTTCTTAGATGCTTTCCCACATAATTTTTGGTACTTGGTTACCTGGTTTAGAATCATTCAATACTATACCAAATAAGTTTGACACAACCAGAAATGGGTTCAGATCCTGTGATTCATTCTCTATAGATGCTTTTCTCTTTCCATTTCCTACTTGTCAGGGTAACTAGAATCTTAAAAAGACTGGAGTCCTACTAAGCGATTCCTTAATAGCAGTATACATGTGTTACCTTAGGTGAGAGTTTTACCTAGTCTAATTATTACTATAAAGCTTCCTCAGTGTTGATATCCGTTCTAGAAAACCAGAAAATACCAAACCTATCTTTCTTAAACTCATGATGGCTTTGATTACTGAGCTACATTTTCAGCTTCCAAATTATTTTTACAGATCCTAAATTGTCCTCAAAACTTAGAAGTGGTATTAGTTACATTAAAATTCAAAACAGTAGTTCCCCTGATTTCCCTTTTTACCCTTTTTCTCCCTTCTGTTTCTATTAGCAATAAAATGGCAAATATAGTACTGAAAGTTTTTCACTGGCAGAATAAAAATTTTTCGTAATTGGAAAAACAGTATGGGAAAAGCCCACAAGTTGAATGTCGATTTCTGTTTTCAGACAAAAGAAAAAGGATGTATTTATACAATATGCTTATGTAAATAAGGAAGAAGTGATACAGTATTAAGATTTCATCCATTAAGTCAAAAATCCCTGATACTTTAGTCAAGAATCAAAAAGCAATTCCCTTGGGAGCTCTTTGCACAACTCAGTTTTAGCAAGTCTTAGCAACCCAGAACAATGCTAAGGAATAAAAGCCTAGGAACATCTGCTTAATCCTATAAAAAGATAAAAGAGGATAAACCAGAGGACAGCAGTTTGGTGTTACTCCTGTGTAAAATAGCCAAATCATTGTTTTTGTACTGTACTAATAAATATTTAAAGCCAACATGATTTCATGAAAGGGAGGTGTCAGGTTTTTTGGTAGGATTTTTTCTTTTTGCAAAATTGCACATTCATAATTCTATTGCTTTGACACACCTTCCCCTCCAAGGCATTTTAATTGTACATAACATTTTTATTAACAAGATTACATTAGGGATTAATCAGAGGGACTGAAAATTATCTCACTGATATATCTCAAAGTATAATTCTAACAGATGGGGTAATAATGAGCTTCTGCTGGGGATCCTTAAGTGACAGATTTGTGGTTAACTCTAATACTTTTGCTATGATCTAAATAAATAAAGAAAATCTTAAATGAAAAAGTTTGAACACTACACACTAAAGAATATAAAATATTGAGAAGGAAAGTTACAAGTGCATACTGTGTGGTCATTGGATTCACTGGAATACTCATATCCTTCCCAAACTCATAACTGTGTTCTCAATGTATAATTGTACTGCCTCTCACTGAAGTGCATGGAAAGGCACCATGAATTATTTAAAATTGTATCTATACATTTTCCCAGCCAAGAAAGAGAGGATTCAAGTTTTGAGTTAAAATATTTGTACAAAATTGGGATGAGAATAGTTTTTTTGTATTCCTTGTAGGCCTTTCTATCATTCACCACTGTGAATGGATTTCCCCCTCAGTGTCTCCCTTAGTGTTTCTCTACATGGCCCCCAGGGAGTATGTGATCATCTGTGCTGTCAGCAAACACAACATACAAATGGATATGATCAAATTTTGTGTTTCATGGTTTCACCTTAGTTCTTGTCAGGATTATTTTTTTTTCCTTCTTTTCCTGCAGAACTAACTTGAAATAACCAGCTTTCCTTCCTTCCTTCCTTCCTTCCTTC